>JAJOOR010016592.1:0-40113 GCA_036250505.1 Solanum acaule
GCCAGATTCAAAGTTTGTTTTCTATAACTTCAATATGGTATTACTGAATACCATACCAAATTGAAGTTTAATTTTCTGTTTACCGAATTACCGAACTGAAATTTAAAAATTTGATATTTGATATCAACTTTTAATTATCAATTATCGAATTACCAAACCCAAAATTTAAAAAACCCAAATTGAATACCAAACCCCCACCCCTAGATATGGTATCCCAACCATCCTTAGTAAGTGTACCAATGTGGTACCTGAGCCTACTATATGTAGATTGTCACTCCCCGAGCCTACACCCTCGGCGGGACTGGCACTCGAGAACCATTGCTGGCCCAAAGCGAACCCTCTGCCTAGCTTTACTTATAGTGGAAGAATTAAAGCATTAATACAAGGATTCAAATTTACTTTAAAACAACTGTCTCAAATAAACTTAGAATGTTAAAGATAAACATTCAAATTAGCCAATGTGGCAACTTAAGCCTTTTAGCAAAACATCTGAAATATAAGACTAAAGAACTCACATCTAACTATCTATGAAGCCTCTAAATACTAAGAGGAATGTCAGGATAAGACCCCCAATCATCCTAACAACTAACTAACAAAGAAATAAAAGGGAATCCTCCGAAAGCAATGAGGCTCACCAATTGACTCTGAGTGCTCAACTGGATCAACGAGGCGCTGGATGCTGATCCTGGTTACCTATATCTGCATCATTAAAAGATGCAGGACAAATGGCATCAGTACAATGAATATACGAGCATGCGAGGGGAAAACTAAACATGACATAAGCTTGAAAGAAATCTGAAAAGAACACTTACCTTAGCTTTACTTAATTCATGAATACTCAACTCAAATGCAAAGTAAAACAACAATAAAAGTGCAGTTAATACAAAGCATTTAAAACAGTAGATGACAACTCAATGTATTTAAAAAATACAATAACAACTCAGTTTACATATAAAGTAATATAATACTGTGGGAGTTTCTCTAACTGACAACCATCACTATGAGCTAAAGTGATGATACAACGTCTCACCCACGTTGTCAGAACTGTCCTATACCTTGACGTGATATATAGAGCACCTCAACTAAGTGGATCCACTAGTCTATGCTAAAAAGCACTAAGGAATCATCTAAAAAGTATGACCCTTTCTTACCCACGATGGCTACATGGTTTATGGAGACTTGAGTTATTATGAACTCGTCCCCATAAACTTCTCTCAATTCACGATACATCTTTGTGGAACCTGGATCGATAGAATATCTGAAGCTATGAGTATCCTCCATGATCCTCTCTTGGAGTTTGTCCACCCTTGGTACACTCAACCTACCTTGATACCTCAATACGCCATCTCTCCCTCGTTCAAAAGCCAATACTTTTTGCTTATGAACATTTGCCTTTAATTCAAGCAAAATGGGATCTTGGTCTTGCTTCTCCTTAACTTCAGACACTAATGATGATTCAGTCCCATTCATTACCACTACCCCTCCTTCTGTGGAATCCATTAGCCGAACTCCCAAGCATGCAAGTCTATGCATATCTTTTGCTAACTCTTTCTTATTTTCCTCAAAATGGGCGGTACTACCCATGGACAATCTGCTCAAGGCATCATCAACATCATTAGCCTTACCTGGGTGATAAAGGATACTCATGTCATAATCTTTGAGTAACTTTAACCAGCTTCTCCGTCGGAGATTAAGCTCTTTCTGACTAAACATATACTGAAGACTCTTGTGATCGGTGAACACATCCACATGAACACCATAAAGATAATGACGCCATAATTTCAAAGCAAATACTACGACAACCAATTCTAGGTCATGGGTTGGATAATTCTTCTCGTGAACTTTCAGCTGTCTGGAGGCATAAGCTATAACTTTGGCATTCTGCATTAACACACAACCCAAACCAACCCAAACCAACTCTGGACGCATCATAATATACAATAAAACCTTGAGTACCTTCTGGTAAGGTCAATATTGGGGCAATAGTCAACCTTTTTTCAATTCTTGAAAGCTTTTCTCACAAGATTCAGACCATTGAAACTTCACTATTTTCTGAGTCAACTTGGTCAAAGGGGATGAAATGGATGAGAACCCCTCTACAAACCTTCTATAATATCCAGCCAACCTCAAGAAACTCCTAATATCAGTTGGAGATGTGGGTCTAGGCAAATTCTGCACTGCCTCTATTTTCTGGGTATCAACTCTAATTTCATCACCAGAAATAATGTGGTCTAAGAATGCCACAAACTCAAGCCAAAACTCACATTTCGAGATCTTAGCATACAACTTGCTATCCTTTAGAGTTTGGAGAACTATTCTGAGATGGCTAGCATGATCTTTCTCATTCCTCGAATAGATTAGTATGTCATCAATGAACACGATAACAAACATATCTAAATAAGGCTTGAATACTCTATTCGTAAGGTCCATGAATGTTGCAGGCGCATTGGTTAAACCAAATGGCATAACTAGGAACTAATAATGACTATAACGGGTCCTGAATGCTATCTTTGGAATGTCACATTCCCTACCCTCAACTGATGGTATCTTGATCTGAGGTATATCTTAGAGAAATAGGTGGCACCTTGAAGCTGATCGAAAAGATCATCGATTCTCGGAAGAGGATACTTATTCTTGATGGTAACCTTGTTCAACTGGTGGTAGTCTATACACATTCTAAGAGAACCATCTTTCTTTCTCTCAAATAAGACCGGAGCACCCCAACGTGAGACACTTGGTCGAATAATACCCTTATCAAGGAGATTTTTCAACTATTCTTTTAGCTCATTCAACTCTGCTGGAGCCATTCTATATGGCGGAATAGATATAGGACGAGTATCTGGAAGAAGGTTGATACCAAAATCTATCTCTCTTTGGAGGGACTTCGGGTAGATCATCATCAAATACATTTGGAAAATCACTCACAACTGGAACTGACTCAATAGGAGGTGTCTAAACACTAGAGTCATTAACTCAGACTAAGTGATAGACACACCCCTTGGAAACTAACTTTCTTGCCTTAAGGTACAAAATGAAACGACCTTTAGGCTTTGCTGAACTTCTACTCCACTCTATAACTAGCTCATTAGGAATTTGGAACCTAACAACTCGAGTTCTACAATCAATAGAGGCATAACAGGCATGAAGCCAGTTCATACCTAGAATGACATCAAAATGTACCATGTCTAACTCAACTAAATCAGCCATGGTGATCTAGTGATTGACATAAATTATACAATCACGATAGACTCTCTCAGCTAGAATAGACTCCCCAATCGGTGTAGAAACACAAAAGGGCTCACAGAATTTCTCAAGAAGAATATCAAAATTCATTGCAACATAATGAGTCACAAAAGGTAAACTTGCTCCTGGGTTTAGTAAAACATAAACATCAAGAGTAAAGACTTTGATCATACCAGTGACAACATCTGGCGAATCCTTTTGCTCTTGGCGGCTAGTGATAGCATATAGGCGGTTTGCTCCTCCGCCGGTACCTGAAGTAGCTCCTCTAGGTGCAACCCTGTATGGTGGAGCAACTGATGAAAAATGGGCTCTATTGCCCTGATTCCCATTACCTTGTTGGTTCTTAGGGCATTCTTTCATGAAGTGACCCTCTTGACTACACTTGAAACAACCAAGTGGAGCCATCACGACACTTACCCGGGTGGTTCCTACCACACTTAGCACATGCAGGAGCCCAATGTCCTTCTTGTGCCACACTACCCTAAGACTGTGTTTGTTTAGCTCTGAAGTGCTGTGAATTTTGACTATTGTACTCACCTTTGTTTCTGGGTGTAGGTGCACTAGCAGATGATGAAGCAGATCCCTTTTGCTTTTGTTGAAAGTAAGAACGGTTCACATTACTCCTTTGTTGCCCGGACTCATTCCCTGTATTAACTTTCTTGTTTCTAAACTCTTCCCTATCCCTCAGCTTCTCTTCCTCAGCCTGTTGTACATAAACCATCAACCTTGCTATATCCATATCCCCTATTAGCATTGCTGCCTTGCCCTCTTTTCTTGAAAGACGAGACAACCCATCAACAAAAAGACTCATCCTGCTCCTCATATTCGCAACCATCTCCGGAGCATATAGGGAAAGTTGGGTGAACTTCAAACTATACTTATGAACACTTAGCGACCTGCTTAAGGGTGAGGAATTCCCGTACCTTGACTTCCCTTTGTTCGCGGGGAAAGAAACTCCCCAAGAACGCACTCTCGAACACAACCCAACTCAAAACTGGTGCATCCTCAGCCCTACTCTTCTTCCACTGGTCAAACCAAGTCCTAGCAACACTCTTCAGTTGATTTGCAACTAGTTCCACTTGCTCAACATTGGCGACGTGCATAACCTCAAACACCTTCTGCAGTTCCTCAACAAAGTTTTCCGAATCCTCGAAGTTTTAGCCTCTTCCTGTTGAGCCCCTCTTTGTTGCCCAACTTGGTCGGTCACAACTTGACTTAGTATTCGGATTGCTTCCCGAAATTCAGCATTGGTGACCTCTCCCTGGGGTTGCACTTCAGGTGCATTAGGTACCCCTTGCTTCTCAATATTTCTTCTAGCAAGACGACCTCATACATCTCTTCGTGGAGGCATGATCAACTGTAAGACACGCACAAGCACGAGCTAGAAAAAAACTTTATAGAGATGAACTCTATCACACGAAATGAGTATGAAAGAAGTGAATGAATTTCCTAAATACCGCAGCCTCCTAATTATAGATGTGGCGTGCTTTGAACTCTGATATCAAGTTTGTCATGCCCTGAGCCTACACCCTGGGCGGGACTGCACTCGAGAACCAATGCTGGCCCCAAGTGAACCCTTGACCTGGCTTTACTTATAGCGGAAGACTTAAAGCATTAATACAAGGATTCAAATGCACTTTAAAACAACTGTCTCAAATAAACTTCCAATGTTAAGGATAAACATTCAAATTAGCCAAAGTGGCAACTCAAGCCTTTTAGCAAAACATCTGAAATACAAGACTAAAGAACTCACATCTAACTATCTATGAAGCCTCTAAATACTAAGAGGAATGTCGGGACAAGACCCCCGATCATCCTAACAACTGAATAACAAAGCAATAAAAGGGAATCTTCTAGAAGCAAGGAGGCTCACCAACTGACTCTGAGTGGTCAACTGGATCAATGAGGTGTTGTATGCTTATCCTGGTTACATGTATCTGCATCATTAAAAGATGCAGGCCAAATGGCATAAGTACATTGAATGTACGAGCATGTTAGGGGAAAACTAAACATGACATAAGCTTGAAAGAAATCTGAAAAGAACACTTACCTTAACTTTACTCAACTCATGAATACTCAACTCAAATGCGAAGTAAAACAACAATAAAAGTGCAGTTTATGCAAAGCATTTAAAACAGTAGATGACAAATCAATGCATTTAAGAAATACATTAATAAGTCAGTTTACATTTAAAATAATATAATATTGTGGGAGTTTCTCTAATCGACAATCATCACTATGAGCTAAAGTGATGATACAATGTCTCGCCCATGCTGCCAGAACTGTCCTATACCTTTACGTGATATAGAACGCCCCAACTAAGTGGATCCACTAGTCTATGCTAAAAATCACTAAGGAATCATCTAAAAAGTATGACCCTTTATTACCTACGATGGCTACATGGTTTATGGAGACTTGAGTTATTATGAACTCGTCCCCATATCGATGCTCAATACTACTCCCAAAATATACTCAGCTCATATGTTTCAATAACAAAAACTCTATATGTGGTTTGAGATAATTACTCAAAAACTAGCTCAAAGGCTCTCTTGGAAATCAGTGTTACCTTTCTTGTTTAAATGTGAAAACATTTCAACTCTTGGGAATACTTAGTTCCCGTATAATCTTTTGAAGAAATGAAACTTTACTCTTACTCTTTCCTCAACTCAAAACTCAAGCCTTTAAACAAAGTTAAAAGATTTGTAAAAGGCTTTTGGAAAACTCTATGAACTTCTCTTGACTTGACTCTTAACTTTCCTTGAATTGAATTATGGATTCAAAGCTCATGATCTCACTTTTATGCATGATTTCATGATGTTTAGATGTACCTTAGAGTGTTGAAATCAACTAGAAAACTTAGGTACGTTGTTAAAGAACTCAAACATAAAGAAGTGGGAAAATGTGGAAGACCTGGCGTCCTTGGCGCTCTGAGTGGCACGAGGCGCCAGAGGGTGAATTTCATAAGCTGGGTTGGGGCGCTCTGGTTGGCGCGGCGCCCCAGAGCCCAAACTGTAGAATCCTCTTTCAGTGCTTTGAGAGGTGCGGCGCCCCAACCCCCTCCTTAGGTTTTTGACAATTTTTTTTACTCGTTTTTCAACTCTTAACCCCCTAGATTCGATTGGTTCTTTTCCCAAACACTTAGATTTGACTATATCACCAATATATGTAAGAATATACTCAAAATCACACCTAATTTCATGAATCAAATTCAAGAAACTTCTCAACAACTTCAAAACAAGAACTCTCAAGAACTTAAACAAATTTCATCAAGAACTCATAATCTTTTCTTTCAAGAAACACAATTACACTAAATTGAATCATGATTGGTGCATGGGTGAACTAACCCAACGCTATGTGATCTCACATACCTCGTAGGATTTAATCCTTGGCGAAATCCATGACCAAAATCGCAAGAACTTGACGAATCTTGAGCTTTTCTTCTCCTTTCTCCCGTTTAGTTCTTTCTCCAAAAACCCAAGCATAGATTTCCACTTGTCTAAACTGAACCAATTCAGTTCAGACCCCAATTTAATTGATAAAAATGAATCAACTTAATTGGGTATGGAAAAGACCAAAATACCCTTCCAAAATCTGGTTTTGACTTTCCTTATTTAGACAACCCAACTTTGAATGGCCATATCTCCCATATACGAACTCAAAATCGAGCAAACTAAACTCATCATGAGCTAGGAGTTATGGTCGTTTGAAGTTGACCCAAAACTCAAACTTAACATAACTTAACCAATTTTCCAGATTTTTCATTCTTTCCAAAAATAACTCTTTCTAATTCTAGATCTTTCTAGTTCTTTCAAATAGCGAGGTGTTTCCTAGATATCCACATACCAGGAGTGATACCCGAGCCAACCTTTAGTATATACTAGGTGTGGTATTCGTGCCAACCGTGGGTATATCCTATACCAGGCGTGGTACCTGAGTCAACCCGAAAGCACAAACAACCATGCAGAATCACATAGCACAATAAACAAGACCACTTGAAAATCACAAGTTGCAATCACATGTTTATTGCATGAGATAACCTACTTGATGTCACTTCTTATATCTCCTTACCATGCATTGCACAAATGATACTACAAGCATTAGACATATATACATACATAAATTGAAAACATATAACCATCATAACAAGAAAATTCAAGACTAATAATGATCTAGTGCACCACGTTCTATTCATTACCAGATCCCTTCCCTAACGAAACATAACAACAATCTTTAACCATCCAAGATCTACGCCCGAAGGCCTATGCATGCACTCTCCAAATTTTTACAAGATAGAATGTGGTAAAAGTAGGTCTAACTACTCAATTATAAGAAACCTAGCCTATGGGGGTTGACGTAAGTGTGCCCTAGAAATGGATTTAAGACAAAACTTAGCATGCTCAATTTTTAAAAAATCTTGCACCATCTTTTCGGACTTTTGGGACCCCGCATGAGGTGTCCTTTAGTTATAATGGATTAGGTTATTACAATAGAAGCAACCTTTGATGAACGAGAATTATAAAATCCTTAGGCTTAGATCTTTCTTCCGTGGTAATTCTTTCTTCTCATTTCTCCCTTGCGTTAGATGCTTTTGGAGGGTTTTATGGAGCAATACTTGTTTATTTTCTCCTTTCAAAAGTGGGAGGAAAATAAAATACAACACATTAATTAGGTTAAACTTTTTTGTCTTCCCACTATAGCGTAACTCAGACTGCCATAGAGGCATTGCGATAGCGGAAATACTCTCGCTCTGGTGGGTTAACAACAGCCTGGCAAAAAATTCAACAAGGGCAAAAATTGTCGTGTACTCAAATCTTAAAAATTCTTGCACCACGCTTCTAAACTTTTTTGACTCGAGGTGCCCTTTATTAACAATGGATCAAATCATTACAATAGATACTAATTTACCAATTGTTTTTCTCCAAATTACTACCTGAATGGAAAGAAGATAAATTGATTATTGAGGTTTACCACATGGTTTGAAACATCAAGAATGCACTCATACTATGCAAGAGACACATTGTTACCCCATCCCATGTACCCAAGATTATCAGTAAGGAACTTTGAACACAAAAAACTAAATAAAATCTATATTGCACCCATTACACTGGACCTCACGGCTGCCTAACTGCTAAAGCGGTATCGCGCGGATCAGAATTTTAAGACGGAGATGAATGGAGTTTTATGCCTATTTCCCTTCTTCTAAATCAAAATCTCTCTCAAGCCTCTCTAACTACCATGTTTCAGAAAAATTGAAATCAAGGTAAACATCACTCTCCTTATTCATTCTACTATAATGGGCGTGTAATCATCTAAGCATGCTATTGTTGAATAGAATAGAATGTCATTGGGATATTTTAAGTTTTGAACAATAACTACTCGATCATCAAATTTCTTGGATCATGGGGCTTCCCCTTACTTTCGCAACATTACTACAATGTTCTACGTGTAAGGATTATAGGAAAATGGGCCATAATTGGTTCCAAAATGGTAGGGGAAGTTGAAGGGTTGCCCATGAAGAAAACTTTAAATTCGGGTGTGTGATTTAGGACATTAACTTATTGGATTTTTGTGTATTTAATTAGAGAAGTACTTTAGAAACAGTTATCTATAAATAAATTTCCAAAATGAAACTTTTTAGCTCGAGGAGCGCCATTGACACGCCCATAATGTTTTGGAATTATGAAGGTCGCTATAACAACCTTTCATCCCACTATAGTGGCCTCCACCATAATGGTCCGAGCACCGTACTAGATGCTAGAGTGGGAGGGTGAAATTATTGTACCTCTCATTGACTTTGCAAAAGCCAAAGAAATTAATTTTGAAGCCTTCATAGAATAATTGTATGGTCTCTTAACTTGATCTCTATTGTAGGTTCACAATAGAACCTGTTGAGGATAGGATTACTGGCCAGAATTACCCCAACTAGAGGTTTATAGAAGTTGCTAGCAAGTATAGGTTTTTGCGAGATATGGTGCTAGGTCGAGCTTCTATCTAGATAGGGCCTTCAAGATGAAGAGATATATGGATCGACTTCTACCTTTTAAAACCGGCTGGATTAGTTTGGTTGGGGTTCTAAGCCCATTTGCTTACCGTTCTTTGGGATTCCCCCACTCTTACTATGTGTATCTAAGGAGTGAACATCCATGTGCATTCCCATCCCGTGGATCTTTTGCTGGGATGTCGGAGGTTCCCCATGAGGCTTGCATAGACAAGTTGAGGAAGATAGACCTTATATGGTTGAGAGATACACTGGTGGAAGAGAAGTATTGGAGAGAGATCAATTAGATCACTACCGAGGGCCTTAATAGCCATTATTATTCCCCGACGCTTGGAGGTGGTTGAATAGTCGGTCAGAGGATTCACCTTTTGGGTAACCTCATTGATGTGACCTATCCTCGAGCTTTACTAGTGCTTTTATTATAGATGGGATCCAGAAGAATGTGGAGGAGCAGATTGTATCTGAGTGGAAAGATTTCTACAATGGTACTAAGAATTACCTTTACATTTCTAGTCTAGTAGATGTGCTTTGTAGGCAAGCAGGGTTCCCCTAGATGATACAGACTACAAGGTGGAGCATGAAGGTGCTTTCAACCCCTTTCTGGTTGGGGAAGAAACCTATAGAGAGCATTAGAAAGGAGGACAAATAAAAAGGGAAGTAGCCGAGCCGCAGCTCATGCAAAAGAGGGTGAGAACATTGATGCAGATCTTGTCGCCACTAAATCCCAGCTTCCTCTATCTAGTAGCCGCCTGAAGGCTGTCTTTGTTGCAGTTAGGAGGTACACAGTGGCTCAACCCCACCTATTCCTTCCCAGGACACCGGCGTACTCCGCAAGAAGCTTGATGTTGATAAGAGGAAAGGACGCTCTAAGGACCGTCTGCTGTCCCACGTGATAAAGACAATGAAGGCCTTGTTCAGATGACGTGCCAAAAGAAGGAGCTGCGCCAGCTGGAGCCATAGGATTTGGAGAAATTATACGTGAGCTGAATATATGAGGCCTCGGTCCATGAGGGTGATAGGGCACTTGGTAGGACTCCCCCCCCCCTTCAGATATAAATACTATTTTTGGTTTGCCCTGTTTGTGAAAAAAACATCTCTTTTTCTTCCATTGTTTTTGCTAGCACATAGATGCTTGTTATTGGGATTGTTTATTCGCCGTTCTTATGCTAGGATATTTTGGAGATTATATTTTGATGAGTTTTAGTTATTTTTTCTGTTGTGTGTATTGGTCGGTTCGGTTCAGTGTTAAGTATCGATTCGGTTTTAAGTATTATCAGTTTTTGGTTTTTAAATATGCTAAATTGATAACCAAACCAATAAGATATTTGGTATCAGTTTTCTGTTTATTGGTTTTTGGTCTTTCACGATTTAGTTTAACCAATAAGAAAATTCTTTCAAAATAAATATATGACTTGTCCAATAATTTGACGCAAAAAATAAAAAAAGAGAAATGAAATTACTCATTGAGTGCAGAAATTCTGCTTAGTGTAGTAATGGTATAGCAAATTCTCATAAGTCACAATTCACAACCCTAGCCATTGCCTAACACTTGTCGTCGTCATTGCAAACCCTAGCCATCGCGGTTCTTGTTTATTTAGGTTTTGACGCTGTGAAGTTAAACACTAAGTAATACTAAAACTTAAAGGTTAAATGCAGAGAGTGGAGTTAAGTAGTGTTAATTGTGTAGGGTTCTTATAGTTATAGTTTAATATAGTGATTATATTAATATTTTTTTGTTTGATATTAATGTATGACTAAAAATTAAAATAGTAAATTATTATATTCTTAATGGGTTATCGGTTAACCTAATAACACAATATTAAAAAACCAATATCGAACTGATAACCCTATATATTTTTTATAAAACCATGAAATAATCGTTAACCCAATAACCCAATAACGATAAACCAATAATACTTTTTTGGTTTGATTTATCGATCAGTTTGGTTTGTGCACACTTCTATAATGAGTCGAATATGTAATGGAAATGGAAATGCAAAGCAGGGGAAAACAGAGTTGGGTCTCTGATTCTCCCGCGATAGGAACATACAAAACGCTATCACGGGGTGCGTTATAGCATCTCGGCAATGCTATAGAGACTTACCCTATAGATTGGTACCTCCCTCCGTAAAGGAGTTTTATAGTGGTCTGGTGTCCGCTATGGAAATCCGACGAGTTTCTGCCACAATTCACAAGCTTAGCAATATTACCCCATCTCATATATGTATCAACTAAAATACCTTAACTTTAACAATGCAACCCCAAGACCATTCCCAGATACAAGTGTTATAGTCATTTGAATTCCTAACCTCATTTTAGATTCAAAGATCTCCCCAGCAACACAAAATAAGGCACACAATCATCATGTAGAAGATTAATTCTTCCCTATGGTTCCCAACCAATACCGACAATTCCAAAACTAGAGTTTTGCCACAATCATAATTAATTATACCCCCTTACCATTTTTACCAACAATAAGGTCATTCCAGTTTTAAAATAACCTAAGATCGTTCCCAGACATGTATAATACACACCTTGCCTCATGGCCATAAAATTTCAGGACCGAAATACACAAAACATGTTCAATAATCACACAACAACTTCAAACATTCATGAAAGTATAACCCACACACAATTATTCAAATCATGCAATGCATATAACAACAACTATTAAGCATGCAACATAAAATTGATCAATCTCATGACATAATATTCACGTCATGAATGACCACTAACTGACCATTCATGCATTCACATAACCCTTACGGCTGTACAATTGAAACCTTCTCGGTTCCAATGTTTCATTGCTTGTGTCCATTCAGCCATAACAACGACATCTGAATAACTTTGTCAAGATACCAATTGAAATTCAGAGATAAAAATTGGACTCAACCTATGTCAGAAAATGCAAAACGCATAAAGGAGTGAAGAAGTGAGACAGATTCATAGAAAACTTCATATTCCCCTAAATATTAAATGTTGACGTACCAAAACCAATCCTCAAGACTCTATTCGACCTTTGCTCTTGTATTGGAGATCAGTAGTTTGAGCTCTGATACCACGTTGTCATGACCTAACCTACTGGCCATCAAAATATTTATTCTAACACCTAGATAGGAGAACCCTTACCACTAAGAGTTGTTAAAACATCCCTAAAATAAATCAAATAAAATCTAACAACCTATAAAGATATGAAAAATCTTTAATTACTTTAAAGACTTCGAAATATTTACCAGAGACCAATCAAATTTCCTAAGGAACTAGTCTAAATAGTACATGAACTGCTACAAGAGTACTGTTTATACAAGAAAATAAGACACAACTTCCACTATAAGAAAGGAACAATGAAAGTCATCGGAGATCATCATCACCCTATCTATGAAATATCATTGATCCTGCAACCAGACTATGTAAAATGGCATAGGAAGAGTAGTATCAGTACAAAAAAATACGTACTAGTAAGCATTATCGGTTGATACGTACCTACCACATAATATAATGTAGATTATCAGAAAAAAGTCATGCAATATTGAAGTTACACAATCCCACTTGGCTATTCACATACTCTTAACCATTCATAGAAAATACCATGACTAATGCACCTTAATACCGTACATCTCAATTATGTCACCTTACAGCCAAAACATATCAGTCCATCACAATGCCAAATCACAACCTAACCCTTGTACCACATTAATGCCCAAAAATTATTGGGCCATCACTAGCCCTATCCATTAACCTGTTATCCTTTACAAACGCTCATGCTAACTCCCTGGCCTCTTTAGAGCAACACATGAAACTGATGTCTTAGACCAACTTATTCATACCAAACTAAACCCTACACCATTTAATAATCCAAGTTCATCATGATAAATAGAAACAAAGTTTAGACAACTAAAGAAATGAGTCTCTATAAACTCAACTAGATAGTCAAAACAATTATGTAGAATAACCGCTAAGGATTTAGTTGCCAACAAACACTTAATATACCTTAACCAACATAAGTAATACATAGACTGGACCCTGTCCATACCCTAACTCATTGTAATATAATTCATGTCCAAGATGGTCATATACAAGTCAGACTTGAGATAAATTCACCTTTTAAAGTATCCCAAACCACTCAGATATCTAACATTCAACAATTACATTATGAAGAAGTAAACTAGGTTTAGTAATGAAACCATAAATACATACTTGATCCTCTTATAGAATCCAACCTCAACCTATTAGTGTATCAGCGTGGTATGTGAGTTGTTTGTAGTTAGTGTACCAATGTGATACTTGAGCAAACCATAAGTGGATATCTCCTTATCAGGTGTGATACCCAAGCCAACTGTTCATACATACCAGACATGGTATCAGAGCCAATTATGAGATATTTTGTACTAGGCGTGGCACTCAAGCCAATCATCAAACACAAACAATCATGCACAATCACATACATTATAAATAATAACACTTGAAACCACAAGTCATATAACATGTTAATTACACGAGATTATCAAAATGTTGTTACTACGTATGTTTCCTATGTATTTCTTACAATGCCTAGCATAATGATAGTACAATTCGAAGACATGCATACACACATAATCAAAAACATACAACCATCCTAACACGGAACTCAATGCAATCAAGAACTAGAGAACCACTTCGTCATTACTTCATCCCCACCCTAACATCACATAACATCAATCTCTAACCATCCAGACTCTATGACTAAAGGTTTATACATGCCATCTCCGAACCTCTACAAGATATAATGCAATTAAATGGGTCTAACCACTTAATTGAAGGAAACCTAGCCTCTTTGAGCGTCAAGCAACAACTTATGAACCTTGCCCATGAATTTGACTCTGCTGAAGCAACCTTTGATGAATGACCATTGGAAAATCCTTAGTCTTCCACCTTCCTTGTGAGGTAATTATCCCCCTTCATTTCTCCTTTGGCCTAAGTGACTTTGGAGGGTTTTTTCAGAGCCCCCGTTTATTTTCTCTTTTCAAATGTGGGAGGAAAATAGAAGTTGACGCATTAATTAGGTTTCAAAATTTTCGAAATTACGCTATAGCGAGACTCAGACTGCTATAACGGAAATCATCCCACTATGGTGGGCTGATGTCATCCTTGTCCAAAACAAATTAGGGACAAAATAATAGTGTGCTAAAATTTTAAAAATTCTTACACTAGGCTTTTGGACTTTTGGGAATCCGCACGAGGGGCTAATTCAAATTATAATACCTTTTTAAAGTAGTAACAAGAACCTCTTACCCATTTTCTCTAACTTTTAAAGACTTAATCTCTTAGAGTCCTTTTAAATTAAGTTTCCGTAATTTGTTTAAAAAAATTAAGTGACGATTATTTCAAAGTATTTTTCTAGATTATTTATAGTTAGAACATTTCTAAAGTCTTAAAACTATGACACAACACCCATTGTGTACAACAATTTCAATTATGTTTATAAATGAAAATCATGCAATTGAAAGTCGAGACTAATCTAAACGACAGTTGAGAAAGATATGAGAAATAAGATCTAAGAATTTGTTTATCCAACAAGCATTGTCAATATAAGAATTAGTACTAAAATAAATCCGGTGTCAAATCATACCTTGTGTATTTTTGATGAAATATATAAAAGACATGCAGTTTTTATGGAATAATTTTACTATAGATCTAAAGTGAATTAGAGAGAACAATATTATGTATTATGAATTTAATTTGATTGGGAAAATTTATCAATATTACTTAAAGAAAGTCTTGAAAATAATATTGAGAATGATAAAAAATAATGCCAAAAAAGAAAGTAATTAGTTCAACAACTTGAATTAGAACAGTCAAGGTTTAAAAAATAACAATAAATGTAACTAACTAGAGGTGTAAAATCATCTTATAATGTTTTATATAGCTGGAATTGTTGAGATTTATTTCTTGAATCACATTAGAATAAATTGTAAGTGTAAATAAAAAATACAACTAGCTATCTGATATGTTTCCTTTTTATTCATACCTATGGAATTAACATTATGTATAGATTTTTAAAAAAGTTAACATCATGCGTTAGCAGAGTCCAAAAAAAGGACTGCACCTAAGGGGTGGAAGGTAGGCAGCCATCCTAATGCAAGTATTAGTGCCCACTTCGAAGGCCCGAGTTCGTGTCCTATAGATCACATAGAAAACTTCACCAGTGATTTAAGACTCCCGTTTCGAATGAACATTATATATGTAAATAAATTAAATCATTGTTATTTTTCATTTATCTTTAGTTTCAATTCAACATTATTACGTTGCAGTTGCAGTGGAAAAATAGGTAGGCAACTTTCATTAGAAATTATGGTAATCACCTAATAAATTCACATTATATAAAAACACTAAATAAATGTGACAAATACTTGACAAATATACTCATAATATTTAATTAATAAATAAATATAAAAATACACGTGACAAAAAATAGACTCGCAATATGAAAATATCAAATAAAAATAACAAATTATTTTCCATTTATCTTTAGATTCATTTCAACATTATTACTTAATATTACATTCGAATAAACAAGAAGACAACATTTGTTAGAAACCATGGTAATCATGTAATAGATTCATATAATTTTAAAAACACCAAATTAACGTGACAATACACGTGAAATAGAGTCATAATATAAAAATTGATAATACATGTGACAAGAATAAGACTTATGGTATGAAAATATTAAATTAATGTTGCAATACTTGTGACAAATGCACTCACACACCTACTATAAATTATACATTTGTTCCTCTTAGAATTGCTCAACCTTATTTAATAAAATCATCGTGTTTTCTTCTTTTATACTGTTTTCTTCTGTGATGGAAAATGAGATCAATAAAGGTAAGCAAAAGATCGAGATGAAGTTAATTGAGTCTGAGAGAGCACGTACAATAAGCTTTTCCAAAAGGAAAAAGACCTTGTTCCAAGATGTAGAAAAGCTTGCAACCCGGAGTGGAGATGAAGTTGGGGTTATGCTCTTTTCACCTAGTGGAAAACCATTTTCTTATGGTTCCACAAGTATAGGATTATGCATCCTGGCTCAGAAATACCTTCGGATAAACACATGGAGGAGCAGAAGGTGGCAATGATGTTGCGGGTAAAGAAAATTTTAAATGAAACAAAAGTGCTATTTTGGGTGAGCATTTAAAGTTTGATTTAAATGTTGTCCCTGAGCCAGAAGAAGATGAGAGTTCTTGAACTGATAATTCTCGTGGAGTTGGTAATTGAAGTTCTTGATATTGGAGATATACTTTTCTTTATTAGTGATCGAGTATCTAATATGGTTGTCTTTATTATTAAGTCTTCTTCTTGTTAGTCTTCAAATATCCATTTATATGAGGTTTTAGTCCACAAAATGAAAGGTCATGTAGTTTTATGTTATTAAGTCAAATATTTTTTTGTTTGTTTTATCTATAGTCTTTAATGATGCATTGTGTTATCTAGAATGGTAAATCAATTGAAATATTTTATTGAAGTAGTAAACAGTGTAAACGTGATGGATCAAAGAAAACAACTGTACACTTATTTATTTTATTTTATGTTTTCATCTTTATCAAGTTTAGTGCATTTACATTTTACATCAAGGTTAGCTTTGTGAGATGGTGAGTTTTTGTAATATGAATTTATCTAATATTTATTGACTTTTTTAGTATATTCAATATTCCAAGAGGGATTGTGCTTTAATTTTCAACTTGACACACGTATGTAGTGAAATGGAGTATTTTATTTGTTTTATTAGGGAGCACATAAGCACCCAATACAAGTATGTAATACACTCGAAACAATTACATCAGCCTTAGAGAATACTTTTTCAGATTCCACTTATTTTTTTCACTCTTAAATATCATATAAATTAATTTACTAAATAAGTGTCTCGATCCAAGACTACCCCATAGTCGTAAGTCGGTGGTTAGAAGCACAAGTGACCCCAAGCTAAACCATGGTCTAAACTCTAACATGACACTAAGAAACATAAAAGTAACAACTGTAAATAACTGAATACATATACTAAACTGAAATAGTCTATTAAAGCTCACACAACTTCAAGAAGACAAGTATCTGAATAAACATAAGCTGAAGGTAAACTGACTTCTGATAGCCTCTACTCCAGTGAGTTGCTAGGACAAGCCTCTAACTAACTCTAATTGTCTGAAAACTGAAAATGTAATACCGAAATGAAGATAGAGGTCGTCCTCAAATGATGAGGACTCACCAAAATTTCTACTGAGCAGATTAGAAATCGTCATAACCGTGGCCTAAATGTTAAATGTCTGTACCTATATTATTAAATAATAAAGGAATAAAGTATGAGGTCAATATTGATACGACATTCTGAGCCTTATCTCCACCTCTCACGGGTGTTACTCTTCCTCTGCCCCTGCCCATGCCTTTCCCTCTACCACGTCCTCTCACTGCGGGGTCAATTGCTTGATGTGCCACTGGAGCTGCTATCCTTGTGCCATTACATCAAGTGTCAACCATCCGCGAACAGATGAGTGGAAGAGTTAGATACCAATTTGCATCGCCATATACCAATTGAAATAAAATTATAGCATGAAGTAAGAAAGAAATATAATTTTCTTAATTCATGTTGCCTCCGATAGAAAAGTACAAACGTCTCCGTACCTTTCCACATAATTCTACTGGACTCATTTTGGTATGAGGAGATCTACAAACTTAGGACTCTCATACCAAGTTTATCACAATCCCAACCATCATGAGTGGCACCCACACTAAACTACTTGGTGGGACAGCCAAAGACTATCACAAAGCAAACCCACCACCATTTAATAAAACCAATTTTATCATATAAAAATATGGAAAACCGTTTAGACAACTAAAGAATTAAGTTTCAATAAACTCAACCCAATAGTCCAAATAACATTTTATGCAGAAAACATCTCCTAAGAACTAAAAGTCACCATACCAAAACTCTAATTATCAAAACTTGGGATGCAACCACGAACCTAACATAAAACAAAAGTCTAATGTCTATTTCTAAAAGATGGACAAGAAGATGCAAAAAAATCCATCATAGCCTAGAAGATGTAGCTCACCCTTGGATTCAGAGTTAGACGTCCGTTAAGTAAGGTCTTAGATAATTAGTTGAAAGATGCCCTATACTCAACAAGAAAAGAACAGGTGGAATATTAGTACACAAACCACATTGTATTGGTAGGATCACACAGCCAGTCCAAGATATGAATGTAAACAATCACATATATATATATATATATATACACACACAAAAAAAAAAGAACCCTAGTCCTGCCTACGTGGTGCCCCCACAAACCAGAATTCTCTTTTAATTTATTTATTTCCAAAACTAGCCTTTCCTTTCATGAAAAATTGTGACTATTATGAAAAATTGTGACTTTTATAAAAATTTGTGACTTTTATGAAAAGTTGTGACTTTTATGAAAAGTTGTGACTTTTATGAAGAGTTGCGACTTTTATGAAAAGTTGTGCCTTTTATGAAAGGTTGTGCCTTTTATGAAAGGTTGTAACTTTTCCAAAAAGTTTTGACCTTTCCGATAAGGCACAATAAACATTTGTTCACACTACCTTTTGTTGTCTAAAAATATAGGGATTTCCTCTCATTTTAAAACAACGAAAATTCTAAACTTCTTCTTCTTCTTCTTCTTCTTCTTATGCACAATTAAATATTTGTGTACTTTGCTACTGTTGAGTGGATCACTGATACCATTGTTTTTGTATCAATACACTGGTCAATAGAATCGTTCTATCCTGAGAGGATCTATTCCCTCAAACCTCGGGTACTAGAGGGGAATAATTTCTTTAAGGGGACGTTGTGCATTCAGTGGGCTCAATTTTTTCCTTTCTGTTTCATTCTATTGTTACAGATACTGACATGTTTTTTTACAGTCATTAATTTATGCTTATGATATAATTGTTGTTTTTGAGTACATGTTTTAAACTTTGTTGTTTATGTCTCTGCAAAGTTATTATTATAAGTATTTATTAGTACAGATTAAATAACACATGTTACTTGAGTATTCACATAACTTTTTTCTACTGAAATAGTTGAAGGTACAATAAAAAATTCCTTAAAGATCTATAATACCATGTCTTGAAGACAAAATTCAAATTTGGTATGCCATTGCAAGGACATAAAGACCTTAAAAATTCTATCGCACCTTGATGTGCGAAGTGAACCACGAAAAGATGACAAGAATTAATAAACTTTTTACATGGATTCAAGGATGTGCCGGATGACCTATAGAGGAATATGACTATAGTGGAGCCTCTTTTAATCCCAAATACATAGATAAGTACACAATAAATTAATTTCTCATATTCAATATGAAATATGGATGAATTTTCAAGTTTACTGCAAGTTGTAAATACTTTTCCTGAAATAATAAATGTGTTTCTCGACACTGCGATTGGAATAGAAGTATAGTTTCAAATTGAACTCCATCAGTCTAGTATGTTGAGTTTTTAAAAAACACCCAAACAAACTGAATAGTTTTGTGTAGTATTTTTCCCTTTCAAGCACACATAATAAGTTGAATTGTTGTCCAACATGATACATTCTCCCTATAATTTTTCATTTAATTATTAATTATGATACATTCAAATGGGGAACTTTAAAATGATATATGTAAAGCAAAAGGTAGGGTTGAACTTTCTACTCATTAGAATTAGAATATTTGTTCACTTTTTTAGCCTTTTAAAATTTGTTTATCCCTTCACCAATGATTATTTATTTATTAGAAAATTTAATATCTCAGGTGGATGTTCATTTGAATCCCCAAAAATATCAACTAGTAACACTTTCCAGAAGCAAAAGGATAAATTATAAAATCAATTTAAAGATGATTGATTGAAGGATAAATGATAAGATGTTATAATTATCATTTTCCGTTACATTATTAATGTTCGTTACTATGTAATCTTGTATGTAAGATAATGTAGTGTTTTAGTTTGAATGACTGACTGGTTTTAAGTATTATTTTATAAATTTCGTGATATCAAATTCTTGCGCGAGGCGCGGATAATTTTACTAGTTCACTATAATGTAGTAACACAAAACAATACATATAACAACAATTATCAAACCACATAGCCTCTCAGTCACATGTCATGAAACAATAATACCTTAATTCATGTCCCATATGATCACAAATGCAAATGCCTAGTGCTATCATGAAACCATAAATACATACTTGGTCCTCTCATGTGACCCAAACTGTTAGTGTACCAGCATTGTACCCGAGCCATCCATAGTTAGTATACTAGTGTGGCACATGATCCAACCAATAATCACAAATAATCATGCACAATCACAAGCACAATAAACGATACCATTTGAAAACCACAAGTCACAATAGCAACTCCATTTCATAAGATTATCAATATGATGTCATTTTATATGTCTTATTATGTGTTCCCTAGCATGCATTACATCAATGATATTGCAAAGTAGTAGACATTCATACATACATAAACCAAAAACATAAATTCATCACTAACCTCGAATCAAGTCTCTTGTAAACTCTAAAGTATCATATCTTTCCCCTTTTGAAGTGCCTTGACTTGTCCTTGGTCTAAAACAAATAATAGAAGCAACAATCAATCACTAATGGCTTATTATTTACTCGGATTATCAACAAATCCTATCCATAGGCCAAAATATGATTATCTCCTCTAACTTAGGGCTTTTTCCATCATGGAATCACGTCAAAACCTCCCTCCAAGGGCAATAACCTAGATTCTTATGGTTAAGAATCAATGCACAAGGTTTAGGAGTCAGAATCTTACCTTTATCGATGAATTCTATGGAAAAACAAGTGCAAATTGTCCTAAATTACCCCTCCATACTCCAAGAATATAAGTACAGAAAATAGGAGTTTTGGGGTTGTTTCTGCATAAAATCTCATTTCGCCCCACTGTAGCGGGATGAGCCCATTATAGCGATCCGTACCTCGATATAGCAGGATGCCTCCCACTATAGTGGAAGAGGCAAAACTTTAGAAACTTATAAATTCGAGGAAGGTCACTTTTTAACTAATCAACCCATTCCCTTGACATCTTGACATATCCTTTCCTCGCCAAGATCAATTTTGAGAGTTCTATCACCTGAATTCTATTATGTAAAGCCCTATGAACTCGTTAATGTCTTCACTATAGGAATATGGAAACCAAGACTGAACATTACACCTTACCCATTCCCAGATGGTCCTAGACCTCACCTATCACAGATTCCGTTTGAGGGTGGCCTAGCCAAAAAAATTTAAGTCACTATCCAAAAAGTTTTCTGGCGAAAATTCATTTACTATTGGCCTACTCATAAAGACTGGATTGAGTCATTACATCTAGTCATAAACTGATAAACAATATGTGAATGTTGACAACTTGGTTCAATATAGTATCATTGCGACAACATTTTCTATCTAAGGTAAGAGTTATTTCTAATCATCTAAATTTCATCATTATTTAATTGTCTAATGCTGCCATCGATATTTTATATACCAGTAAAATAATGAATTTTAAGTTTAGAGTTTACAATCACCTATTCCATTTTAATTTCTTTGTAATGGTGCACCGAAGAACTCTTTTGAATGTTTGACCTAATTTGAGTCTAACTAATCTAAGATCATTGCTTCTCTTTTATTAGATGTGCTTTAGACTATGATTTTATTGCTTAATTATGTTAACTGCAATTTGGTTTATAAAGAGAAGTGCTTAATTCCCATAATTTAATTAAGAGTTGTGTTAGACTAGATATATACATGTTTCGGAGGCCAAAAATGGGTTGTATACACTAGATATATTTTCACTATACAAAAGATACATGGAAATATACATTAGTATTAAGTGAATGTAAAACTGTATATATAGGAATTGGGCCAAACCTAAAATACAGATGGCCCAAAAACTTAGTCCATGAGTACATAAACTATGTATTGGGTCAAATATCTCAAATTTTATGTTACTTTTGGGCAGAAACTCAAAGCTTATGATTTTCTATTTTGGGTTGCATAATTTCTTTGTTTGTATTATTTAGTTATTTCTTATTGTACTTAGTCATTTTTGACAAAAGTTTACTCTTTCCAAATTACTTTAAGTTGTTTATTTTTTTAAAAATATTTTAAATGGCTATTCTCTTATATAATTTTCCCAAAGGTTAGTTAATACTTTTCAAACCGCTAGATAACCACATTTTTGTCACGACCCAACCCATAGAGTTGTGTAGGCACTTACTCTAACATTCAGATAGGAGAACCCTTACCACCCAAACTCGTTGAAACATTCAAAAAATAAGTGAAATAAAATCTAACATCCTATAAGGATATAAAAACATCTTTAATTACTTTAAAAGCCTTCGGGATATTTAAAAGAGATCAATAATTTTTTCCCAAGGAACTAGTCTAAATAGATACAAGAGATATTACACGGGTACAATTTATACAAGAAAATAAGACATAACTCGCACTGTAGGGAAGAAACAATGAAAGCTGTCGGAGATTATCATCATCTTCATCTATGAAACATTAGTGACCCTGCAACTAGACTATGTCAAGTGGCATATCAAGAGTAGTATTAGTACAAACAACACATACTGGTAGGCATCATCGGTCTATCTGAAACTTACCACATAATATAGTGTCAATAATAAGAAAAGTAATGCAATAAGAAAGTTACACCACGTCACTTCTATATTCACATACCCTTACCTTTCTAGGTAAATACCATGACTAATAATGCACTTTAATCCCTTGCCCCTCAGTTACAACACCATACTTCCAAAACATATTTGGTCATCACAAGGCCAAATCATAGCCTAACCCTTCTACCACCTTAATATCCACAAATACGAGGTCACCACTATAACTATCAACTAACCTACTATCGTTTACAAACACTCATGCCGACTCCCTTTCCCCTTTGAAGCAGCACATGAAACTAGAGCCTTATACCAACTCATATATACCAAACTAAACACCATATGATTTAATAAGGATGAATAGAAACACAATTTAGACAACTAAGGAATTGAGTTTCCATAAGCTCAACCCAATAGTGAAAATAACTATGTAGAATAACCCCTAAGGATCCAGGTTTCACTAAGCACTTAAAATACCTTAACCTTGACAAGTAACACATAGCCTAGACTCTTAGTCCTTACCTTGACTCACTGTAATATGATCCATATCCCACATGATCACATATAAGTTTGACCTGAGATAAACTCACCTTTCAAAGTAACCCAGACCACTCAAAGATTCAACATGCAACAACTACATTATAAAAAAGTAAACTAGGTTCACTCATGGAACCATAAACACATACTTGGTCCTCTAATAGGACCTAAACTCAAACTGTTAGCATACCGCGGCGTGGTACCCGAGCCATCCGTAGTTAGTGTACCAACGTGGTACCTGACCCAACAATATGTGGATATCCCTGTACCAGGTGTGGTAACCAAGTCAGCCGTTAGTATATACCATGGGTGATATTTGAGCTAATTATGGAGATATTTTGTACAGAGCGTGATACCCGAGCCAACCATCAAACACATACAATCATGCACAATTACAAACATAAAAAATAATAACACTTGAAACCATAAGTCACATAACCAGTTCATTGCATGAGATTATTAACACGTTTAACTACATATGTTTCCTATGTATTCCTTACCATACCTTGCATAATGATACTACAAGCCGTAGACATGCATACACACATAATCAGAAATGTACAACCATCCTAATAAAAATCTCAAGGCAATCAAGAATAGGAGAACCATCCTTTACTCATTACTTCATCTCCTCCCTAATAACATATAACAATATTTCTAACCATCCAGACCTCGTTCCCGAAGTCCTTTACATGTCATTTCTGAATATCTACAAGATATAATGATGTAAGACAGGTCTATACTACTCAATTGAAGGAAACATAGCCTACCTAAATGCCAAGTAATAACTGATGAATCTTTCCCTTGAATTTGAATCTGCGGATGTCACGACCTAACCCATCGGGCCATGCGGGCACCTAATCTGACACCTAGATAGAAGAAGAAATAATTTACTACTAAAGGCTCACTAAACATAATTTCAAAAACCAAACTCTAAATAACTTCTTTTATGAAAGACTCAAATACACAACGCAAGGAACTAGTCTAAATAGGTACAAGAGCTACTAAAGAGGTACAATTTATACAAGAAAATACGATACAACTTCCACCATAAGAAAAAGAAATATGGAAGTTGTTGGAGATCATCGTTGTCTTCACCTATGAGACATCACTGACCCTGCAACCATACTATGCCAAGTGACATAACAAGAATAGTATCAGTACAGACACACGTGCTGGTAAGTATCATCGGTTGATCTGAACCCACCGCATAATATAATATAGAAAATCAAAAAAGATATTTCATATGGAAGTACACCATCTCACTTCTCTATTCATATACTCTTATCCTTCATTATATACCATGACTAAACACTCTAATTACATTACCCTAAGGCTTTCCTAGCCTACCTAGAACATCATAATATTACACAATCGTAGCTTAACCCTTCTACCACATTAATGTTCACGAATATCAGGCCATCACGAGCGCTATCAACTAACTTGTTATACTTTACAATTACTCATGCCAACTCCCTAGCCCCTGTTTGGAATAGTATATGAAATCGGTGCCTTAGGCTAACTCATCCTTAGCAAAACTAAATCCATGACTCCGTGCAACCGAAGTTTCATGAAAAATAGAGACACAATTTAGGCAACTAAAGAATTGGGTCACCATAAACTCAATGCAGTAGTTAAGACAAATCTAAAGAATAGTCCTAAGAATTTAAATGCAATTAACTAATTAACCTACCCTTACCATCACAAGTAACACGTAGTCCGAACTCCCAGTCCTTACCCTGACTTAACGTAATATAATCAATGTCCTATCTGGTCACGTACAATCCAGACCTATGATAAACTCACTTTTCAAGTAACCGAACCACTCATGGATCTAACTTGGAACAACTACATCGTGCAAGAATATATCAGGTCCACTCATGAAACTATAATCACATAGTTTTTCCTCTCATGGAACCAAACAAAAATGTTAGTATATCGATGTTCTACCGAGTCATCCTTAGTTAGTGTACGGTGGGGTACCCGATCCAACTATATATGGATATCCACATACCAGGTGTGGTACCCGAGCCAACCATTAGCATATACTAGGTGTGGTGTCTGAGCCAACCGTGGGGATATCCACATACCAGGTGTTGTACCCGAGCCAACCATTAACATATACTAGGTGTGGTGTCTGAGTCAACCGTGGGGATATCTTATACCAGGAGTGGTACCTGAGTTAACTAGAAAACGCAAACAATCATGCATAATCACATAGCACAATAAACAAGACCACCTGAAAACCACAAGTCAAAATCATAAGTTCATTGCATGAGATAACCTACATGATGTCACTTCATCTATCTCCCTACTTTGCATTGCACAAATGATACTACAAGCATTAAACATTTATACATATATAAATTATGAACATATAACCATCATAACAAGGAAACTCAAGACTATCACGAAGTAGAGCACCACCTGCTATTTATTTCCTCATCCCTACCTAACAAAACATAACAACAATCTCTAACCAACCAAACTCCGTGCCGGAAGGCCTATGCATGCCGTCTCCAATATAGTTACAAGATAGAATGCGGTAAAAAGATGTCTAATTACTCATTTATAAGAAATCTAACCTATCTGGGTACCAAGCAACAACGTATGAACCTTTCCTATGAATTCAACTCTGCAAAAGTGACTTTCATGAACCAGCATTGGAAAATCTAACTACTTTCACTTCCCTAGCATGGTAATTCTCCCTCCATTATATATCCTTTGCCTAGGTGTCTTTGGAGAGGCCCTCATCTATTTTCTCCTTTCAAAAGTGGGAGGAAAATAAAAGACGACGTATTCATTAGGGTGCTAAAATTTGGAGAGGCCCTCATCTCATTGCTCCCTTGCCCCGGATGCCATTGGAGGGTTTTATGGAGCAATCCTCGTCTAATTTTTCCTTTCAAGAGTGGGAGAAAAATAAAAGACAACGTATTAATTAGGTTACAAAATTTTTGATATCTCACTATAGCATAACTCAGACCGCTATAGAAGCATTGTCATAGAGGAAATACTTTTGCTATGACGGGTTGACATAAGCATGGCCCAAAATTCAATATAGGCAAAAATCATCGTGCACCTAAATTTTGAAAATTTTTGCACCACACTTCCAATTTTTTTTGACTCCGCACGTGGTTCCCTTTATTAAAGACGAATCAGATCATTACAGTGGATACTACCAGATGTTTGTCCCCATATGACTACCATAATGGATGATTTAAGGGTCGGGGTTTTAATTGTATCTTGAAGTTTCTTGTTCTTTAGTTATTTGCATGATATTATGTGGCAGATTCAAGTTGAACGATAATGCCTACAAGTACATGTTGTTTATATTGATACTACTCTTGCTATGTCACTTGGTATAGTGTGATTGCAGGATACAATAATGGTTCATAGATAAAGGAGATGATGATCTCCAATAGATTCTACTTTTCTTTTCTTATGGTAGGAGTTATTTCATACTTCTTTTCATAATTTATACTTTTTTAGAAGCTCTGGTACTTATTTAGACTAGTTCCTTGGGAAGGGTTTAAGTGTATTTGTTAAAATAAATTATGTTTAAAAATTAAGTTAAGAGTATTTCTATATTTAAACAGGGTTATTAGTTTGTAATTGCTCAATTCCACAATTCATATTAAAATTTGGCATAAGGGTTCTCCTACATAGGTGTGTGCAAGGCCCGGTCGGTTGGATCGTGACAAGGAAGAGGTGGTGGAGTGGGATAAGAAAAAAAAATTTATTTATTGGGATAGTGTTACTTTAATCTTTAACTTTTATATATTATTAATAATCTATTTAATTTTTGTGAAGGTAAAATGTTTTGTCCATGTGGACATGTGGAGTGTCTGATAATCTTTTAGAAATAAAAGAGAGAGTGTAGTATACACACTACCAAGAGAGTGTAATGAAAGAGAGAGAGGTTTGTTTCTCAAATTAATGAGTGATATTTTAAGTATGAAACACACACTTCCAATAATATAGATATGAAACTCAAAAATAAGAGTTAGTTTAAATGTGTTTTTGATACTTCACTCTAAAAATATTTCATGATATTTGTTGTCCTTGATGAGAATTGCATTTGATATAAAATATTTGCATGATATGAGAAATTGAAGTAAATGCAAAGACAAGGTGAGTTGGTTAACTTCTATCAATCGTGAACATCATGAGAATGTCTTAATAATTACATATGGATCAAAGTTGCATGCATGCCTACATTTTCTATATATGAATTGTAGTTGCACATTTACACAGTATATGAACCTCACGAGTTCTTCATGGATTCCGACTATTCGACAGAGGAAACAAGTGTATATACAATACATTCATATGCATTTGATTCCATCATATGTTGATTCATTGTGGTGAAATTGAGTACATGTGTTCTTTTATACTCATTCTTACTTTTTGCATCTCTCTTTTGTGGGTTCTTACCTTGGTGCTAGTAGTAAGTAATCTCACCTCGAGTTTAGAGCTTATCGAAGTCCTTAGAAGTAACTACTTGGCTATTCGGCAATATCCAGACTTATCTATTTTTAATTTGTTGCCTTTCATTATTTTTTAGATAGTTATGGTAAATTCAAATCTTACTCATATTATCTTAGAAGCTTTATATTTATGTCACTAAATTTTGGGGTCGTAGATCGTATTTTTAGCAAATACTTTCCGGATGTGGATTTTAATAAGTCCAATTCAACCCTAACTTTGGCCATCCTTGGCCTAGTTTTGTTGGTCGTAGCCGCATCCATAACCAGGGGAGTACCTATTGAACTTAGGATCTGCTTGACGTAGTGCCATGAGTGCATATGAAAAGGTAAACTGGGAAGAATCACGCGTAGAAAATAGCTTTACTGGTTAGGAATTATTCTTCTTTCTGTAAATAAGTTAAGACTCTAACGGTGAGGAAGATATTTGTTTTGATTAACTGTTGAATTGAACTAGCAGTGATGGAATAATTCCCAGAAGCAGTATGCAAATATCTCCTGCAACTATGCTATTTTTTTTTAATGTCATTTGAAGCTTATTGAATTTATATGCCTATTGTAGATATAGAATGATAACTTTAAAATATATCACTGAAGTCATTGAACTTCTGCAACAAAATTGCTAAATTATTTTGTATTTTCATTAATTGTACATAGGTGATGATATCGAAGAAGGAGATAAAAGCAATACTGAAGACTTGACATAGGAGCTGAATTGAGTTGATGTTAACTTTACCTATGTTCTGGAAGTCTGTTATTTTTGAAGATTGAAAATTGTACAGTGTGGTGCAACTGTACATTTCACCCTTTTTAAATGGTTGAAAAATGTTTATATATTTTCCTTTTATGGATATTACGTACCCAACCATGGATCTTAGATTATAATTTTGGTAATGATATATAACTTCTTCCCATGATCTTTTTATGTGTATTTTATGTTATAAAAGTATTGCAATGGCTCAATTAATAATATATGTGGAACCAATAGTATATATATGTTGGAATAGCCTAATATTACTCGTTGCAATAGCTTGATATTAATTGTTGCAAAAAATAAAAAATTATTGCATTACCCAGTAATGCAATAGACATTGAGTAATAATTATAATAGCTTAAAACTGAGGCATTACCACATAACAATTGTTGCCCACGGGTCGTGAACTTCTTTTCCCGGAGAAAAAGCAATGACGGTATCTGGGGAATAAGCATCGGCTAACTCTGGTAATAGAATGAAATGGTTGTTAAAATAATCGTAGCAACAACCTACAAAGAACTGTTGCATAAAATTCTTTCGCGACGGTACACAACCGTACCGATATGGTGTTAATCGTCGGCAATGGACTGGTGTAACGACCTGATTCCGTCGTTACGGAAAAGCCAATGGGGAAAGAATTGGACCAGAATTTTTTTTGAGTAGTAACTTGAAACTTCCTAGCCTAGTCCAGATTTGGACGAAAATGGAGTCAGGCGAGTCTAGGGAAATCTGGTAATGAATGAGAAGTGTAATAATAAAATTGATTGTGTGAGTTGATAGCTAAGACGTTAAGGAACCCGTACGACTTTACGAAATTGAATTCGGGCGAGTAGAACTCTCGAAATTGATCTTAGCATGAACGGGTGTTTTCTGAGTGTCGTAGGATGTAGGTGTGTTGTGAAATGGGAGTTTGGAGCACTTAATTTGACATTTTGTTTCCGTGCAAGCCATTGTGGCATGGTTATTCCCGCTAGGGTGGGGCCACTATGGCGGGGTGGGGGCCGCCATAGCGGGACAGTCGCGATTTAAGTCTAAAATAAACCTCAAAATCATTTTATTCTACCAGTTTCGACTTTGAGAGCTAGGAGATGACCCCGGGTGCTTTATTGACAGTTTTCCACCATTTTTTAGGCTAAAGGTAATGTCTTAACTCCCCGAATCCATTTTTCGATCCATAGAATGTAAATTCGTGGGTGATTATCGATGGGGAAGTTTTTGATCTAGAAATTATGGTGGAAAAACCCCTAATCTGGGTATTAGGATCTTGGGTTTGGTCTAGGGTTATTGGATTTGTTATAATTCGGATAATTAGACCTTTGAATGTTGATCCTTGCGTATATTAATTGTTTGTAGACCTAGAACAAGCAAAAAGAATCTGGAAAGGGTAGATTCAAGTGCCTTAGGGGATTCAAGCTTGGATTTGAGGTAGGTGATGGTTGTGATTTCATATTGGTGTGATATATGTTTGTAATTGATGATTATAATGCATGTATGTATGCGAATATTGTATTATTGATCACCCTAATTGTAAATGAGGCTAATTAAATAATTATATGTCATAAATCACCTCTTGTTGTATGATTGTGAGAATATACATTGTAATTGTGGTTTGTTGAATGGATCGGGTGTTACGTTCTGACATACTAACTTGGATCGGTTGCCACGTTCCGACACAAATATAGGATCGGTTACCACGTTCCGGCATAAATATGGGATCGGTTGCCACGTTCCGACTTAAATATGGGATCGATTGCCACGTTCCGACATAAACATTGGATCGGGTACCACGAACCGGTACACTAACAATTTGGGTTTTGGTTCCATGAAAGGACGATTGAATTGAGTTCTGTGAGAGGGCCATTGAATTGTGTTGTGTATATACTTGTGATGATTACATTCATATCTAATGATGATTGATATTGGAAGATATATGTTGCTCTAAAATGATAACCAATATGTATGTTGAGAACGTGGAATGCTACATTAATCCTGAAAAGATGACTAATATTTTATATGTTTGGTATATGCTTGTTTTATAATTTTGTGGTTACTTGCATGTGTTTCACTTATTGGGATAGCCGTGTGATCCTATTAGTACACTGTGGTTGTGTACTGATACTGCACTTACTTGTTCTTTATTGAGTACAGGGCACCTTCAGGCGGCTATTGATAGACCTCAGCTAGGTGACTATTGAGCGTGACCAAATTCAAGGGTGAGCTAGTTCTCTCAAGCTGCCATGAATCTTTCTTGTTTAAGTCTACCCTTTTTGGACTTAGACTATTTGTTTAAGGTGTTTTGTTTAGTTTCGGGGTTGTACCCCTTGTTCTTAAACTTATCGTTAGTAGAGTTTTGGTACAATGACTTTCAAGTTCTAAGGGTTAAGACTTCCGCATTAGTTTGGTTAAGTTATTTGTTTAAACCTTTGGAGTTTATGGGAACTCCGTATTTTTATTGTCATTTAAACCTGCTTCCGTATCTTTAACTGCGTAGTAACTTGGTTAAGGTTGTTTAGTTGGGTTGTAGTAGTGGTTCTTCCACTAGAGGGTTAGTATGGGTGCCAATTACGACGGTCTTTGTCGTGACAAAGTTGGTATCAGATCCCTAGATTCGTTGATCTCATTGTACCAAAACGAGTCTAGTAGAGTCTTGCAGAACGGTACGAAGATGTCCATAATTTTCTTTGAGAGGCTATAGGACTTTACGAAAAACTCACTTCTTTCTACTCCTTCGTGCTATGACTTGAATCCAATTGGTATCTGGGTGATACAAATTGAAATCTTTCCTCCTTCACTCTATGGTCCGAACTAGGGCAACAATAGTGGTAACACCATCACTAGCAAGAGAGGATGTGTATAAACTACCAACAGTTGAAAAGGGTCACCATTCGGAACAAGTATCCATTGCCTCAGATAAATGATCTTTTGACCAGTTGCAGGGTGCATCAATTTACATTTTGCTCTTGTACTGGGAGACCGGTAATGGTCATCTATGGAACAAAATAATTTAGAAATCGGGCTTATTGGTGAGTTGTAACTTGAAAACTGTGAATGCGTGTTCTTTGTTGCCTGAATTAACTATGAATGTGGAAGTTGTATTTGCTTGGACGTGATGATATGATCATGTGCACAATAAGTGTGGTCTGATTTTTTATAAGTGCGATATGCTGGCTGAATTGATTGAAACTATGTAAGTTGTAATTGTTGAGAATCGTGAAACTTATTGTGAAAAGAAGGTCACGACTAAGTTCGATGCAAGGGTCTAGATAATGTACGAGGTGATTCGTAAGAAAGATCTGGACGTGTCTTGTGCTTAAGTTATAACTGCGTGAGTGTCTGGGTGTATCCTGGGGATGTGTGGGTTGTGGTGATGAATTAATGAGAATGAGTTGGATTGACTTGGGGTAGACAAAGATTATCCTAGTTCAGAGGATTATCCTAAATTACTTAGTAAAGCTGAAACCTATTGGGAGATTTAGAAAAGAAAAAATCTGAGAAAAACTTATTGCCTGGGTACTGTTTTCATCTGAGCTGTTGGGGCAGGATTTTTTTCCGCTAGCGCGAGGACAGGGCGAGACAGGGCGAGACAGAACCTCAACCCTGTCTCCTCTGTTTTTCCCAGGTCTCCTTATAAAACCCAAATCGAATCCGAACTAACCCCTGCAATCCAATCAGTATTCAACAATCAAGGATAGACTATAAAACCTTGTAATAAATTGAATGCTATAAAAACAACAGAAAAACTGGCATCCGTGTGACTACAAAAACAAAAGGGGTGTGTGAAATTTTCTAAGTGTGAATTTTGGTCGACTTCGGCTGTTTTTTAGGGGCATGTAGTTCAATGGAAGGGGTAATGGTAGATCCCCAAGAGATTGAAGCAATCAGGAATTGGGTCCGACTTAGTTCTATGGCTGAAGTTAAGAGTTTCGTGGGGCTCGCTAGCTACTATTGTCGCTTGTTAAGGGATTAAGGTCAGATTTGCAGATTCAAGTTTATAGGTGGCAACATTCAAGAAGTTTTGGCAAGGGACGGTTAGATAATGAACACCATTACTTTGGAAAATGCATTTAGTATTGTTGTCATAACATGTATGAGTTGTTTAGTGAATGATGAAATTAAGTTATGTCATTTGAGGTTCGAAGTTATACAACGATTTCATGGATTGTTTGTATATTAAGAAGAGGTCAGGATACGACTGCTCCAATAACAGCGAGGTTTACTTGGTTAAGTTATTAAGTGTGTTACAATTGTGGATAACCTAGGCATATGAGGAGGAAATCGACGAGGCCGTGGAGGCCGGGGAAATGGTAATGCGGGTAAAGGAGTAGTACATCCAGGCAAGGAGGTTTCCCGTCAAGATGACAGGGCTCAGTTTTATGCCTTTTGCGGGCAAGACCGAGGCTGAGGGTCCGATGCAGTGATCACAAGAACTATTATTGGTTGTGACCGGATGGCTAATGTGTTGTTTGATTCGGGTTCTACTTATTCTTATGTGTCAGTGCGATTTGCCTCTGAATTTGATATGATTTATGTTATACTTGAGGCCTCCATCCATGTTTCTACCCTAGTTGAAGAGTCGGTCATAGTCACTCATGTATATCATGTTGTCCTTCTGTGTTTATGGATTTTCATATTTGGGTTGATTTGTATTACTGACTAGATATAATCTTAGGCATGACTTAGTTGTCCCCCTATTATGTTGTGCTTAATGGTAATGCTACGTCGGTAACTCTAGAGATCCCAGGTAGGGAAAAGTTAGAGTGGGAAGAGGGTATAAGCTTAATCAGCTAAGGTCATATCTGTCATGCAGGGTAGGAAACTGGTGGGGCGGGATTGTTTGGCGTGATTGGCTCATATTCGAGATGTTGAGGTCGAATCCCCATCTATTGATTTTATTCTTGTGGTGTTAGAATTGAGAGAGCTTAAAGCTCAAATCCAGGAGCTTCTTGATTAAGGTTTCATCCCTCCTAGTGCTTCCCCGTGGGGTGTTCCTGTCTTGTTTGTTAAGAAGAATGATGGTAGTATGAGGCCTGTTGATTTAATCTTAAGTCATAAAGGGGTGGATTAATACCGGGATGACAAGCTTATGGATAAAGGAAGTCCCATTGAGTATACTTGGGTGAAGGCAATTGAAGTATTTTAGTAAGAAAGTGCGCATAAAAATTGGGTTAGTCCTTTAAATTTAATGGGTATACCTGAGTTTGAGGTGTCGTGTTGATGAAAAGTTGGACTTTGTGGTGATTGTCAGGGTTGACTGAGCATAAGGGTAATAAGAGTTTGTGATGGAATGCAACTATATAAAAAGATTGGTTGGCAACTATTGAAAAAGACTTGAGAAAGGAGTATACAGACATTAGCTTGAGTGTGATGATAAGTGCTTGGTTCTTGTTTTTGAGTTTAGTAATGAGTATGATTGAAATTTTAGCGAAATATATTGTAAGATCGATGGAGATGCGATCAATGATAAACGAAGATCCATGAACTAAAAAAATTCTTCAAGGTACAAGCTAATGTTGATAGAGAAAGGGATTGTGTTATACAATGGAAATTACAATTCGGATTTTTCATTGTAAGTCTACATTTGTGGTGATGTATTTTGTCAAGGTATGAATTGACAAGGTGAGAAATGATCAATTGTATCCTGTATTGGGCATTTGAAAGGACTTACACTTGGGTTGAGTCGTAAGTTTACTATTATTGATTGTTAAGTACCTAAGAAAGGTTTCATTTTTAAAAGTGTTGGTTTATAATAAGGTAAATGGTCGGAGTGTTTATGATGGTTGTTAGTATTGTGAGTATGATTCACTAGCTATGTTGTAGTGTGTTTTCACTTTTGTGGGTGGATCCCTAGTAGTGGATCAGGGGTACCAAATCCTGCGATGTTCTCTTGATTGAGTGGGAAGATTGGGAAGATTTGATTATTTAAAAATGACATAATTGGTGTTGTCTTGGAGTTGTTAAAGTATTTTAGTGGTTCGACATGTACCACTTGCTTATGAGAATTCATAAAAGAGCTACCATGTGTGATCATGGTTGTCCGACAATCTTAATATTCGTCTAGTCAACGTGTTCATGTATTGATTGTGTGTGGATGAATGCAGAGATCATTGGGTCCAATTCTACTGTTCTTAAGGGTAATCTACAATCATAATTGCTAAATCTAGCATTCGATAGTATGGTTAGAGGGTTGTATGCTTGGACATATCCCTCGATGAGTATCTGATGTATAAAGATCAAATTTTGTAACTTAAGCTCATGGAAATTTATGTTGTGAGAAAGAGATGTTGATAAGAACTATGATTGGTTGAGTATTATGAGTGTGTGTTGGTTGGTTCAGGTCCACATCTAATTGTAGCGAGTACTGATTTAGAATTTATCATGCTTATGATTGTGTCAAGGTCCTTGATAACATGTGGATGATATGTCCAAACTCACACCTCAATTAAGAGGTGTAAACGGTCGATGTCAATTTACAGAACTCAACTTGAGTTGAGGTCGATCCCACAGAGATATTCTTTACAAACAAGGTTTCACTGTCGCATTTATTCGAATGTTGTTATTATCTCCTAAACTCACAATGACAAAAAGTAAAGTGGGTTTGGTTTAAAGGTATTAATTACTAAAACTTACAATAAGAATCCAGATTAACGACTCACAGAATATTACGTTATAAAATTGATTCAGATGATTAAGATAAGCCAGGGTTTGTTTTCACCATAACGTTAGTTCTAGTGTTCTTCCATAACTGAGTTTCATGCAATTTAATGTTTACAACATTTGTTCGAGTTGATTTCATCTGACACTTCTCAGTCTAATTAGACAAGTTTCACTCACGTCCTCTCGGCCCTAGAGTGTTACTAACATTGACCCTCGCTTACAATGGTTTGATGTTAAAGTTCTTTTCTCTCGAACTCAAACTTTAACTCTAATTTTTCAGGTTAGTTCAGCTTTTTCCTAACTGGTATTTTTCTCTCGAACAAATGCCATATACAGGCTCATTCTAATGTGTGCACTCATAGATCCCACAACCCCATTTGTGGTGTTTAGCCACTCATGACTTCACGTAAACAATCAGCAATAAGGAATGAAAACATGTTAAAAATGTACCAAAAATAAGCAAATCAACAATCACTTCGTTAATCTGTGAACTGGAAATCCGAACTTCAAACTAAATTCAATATCCAAAATTGAAAATCACAAACTCAAGATAATGGAAACCCGTTCGTTGTTCAAGCTAAGATAAGATAAAAAAACATTAAAACAACCTAATATATTCAAATAGTGTTTTAAAACAGAGTCCTACTCGAAGTAGGACTGGAATATCGGGCCCTTCACATACAGCTTTACAACTCATCAAGGGCTTCATGGACCGTGAAGCCCTCCGTGGTCTTCCCTTAGAACTCCCCAACATTGGTCTTCAAAACTTGATCACTGTAATTTTCATCACGGACGAGACCACGGACCGTCATAGGGACTACGGCCCGTGAAGATGTCTGTGGTCTTTACTTGGACTTTCCCAAAATTTGGGTCTTCAATGCCATCCACTGGAAAGAGGACTACGGACTGCACCACGGACCGTCATAGGGACCATGGCCCATGAAGGCGTCCATGGTCTTCACTTGGCTGCTTCTCATTTTTCAATCTCTTACTCTTGAACACTGGCACAGCTTCACGACCACAGGCCGTTGTGATGACCACGGACCGTGAAATCGTCCGTGGTCTTCACTTGGTTCCAATATTTTTTACTTTTCCTTGCTCAACCACTGGTTCACTTTCACGAGTGTCTTTACGATCCGTAGTGAAGAGCACGGCCTGTGAGATTGTCCGTGGTCTTTACTTCACCTTCACTGATTTCTTCTTCATTTCCATCTTCTTTTATGTTTACATGTTTCACCTGTATAAACACTACCAAACACATTATCTCCACATAAATACACGCGAGTCTAGTCTTAATACTTAGTTTTCAAGCATTAAATGTGCCAAAATTTTGCGGCACATCAACACCCTCAACTTAGAACCATTACTTGTCCTCAAGTGACGAGAAATCAGTGCAATCAGCTCTCAAGTCATTTACAACCTTTTGACACTACGCAACAACTATTCAAACACAATTTGTATCCCAAAACCCTGAATCTAACATGTAAGGATCAATATATGACATCTCATTACTCAAAGTCAATCATGCTTATGCCTGTGAATTACCAGCTCACACAATCTACTTTCAAATGCAATCAATGTGTCCTCACACCAAAGAAGTTCCTCACTCATAATTGTTGGGACTGAGTACTACGCTCACGCTCTCAAAGAACTTCTAACACTTAACAACAAACTACTATAGGCTTACCCTTGCTTTCTAAGCTCTATCTTCCAAACACCCGGAATAGGATCACTGGAGGACTTTATTGGCTTGTAACATAGGCTCAGGCTAGTGAATGGATATTTGGTTTCGTGAGTGACTAGTCCCTTGGTTTTCCAAAGTTTCATTTTCACATAACTCTTTTCTGAGTGATTCCCTCTTTTTCTATATTTCAGCACGTCCCAGTAGCCATTATTTTTTTCTTTTCTTTTCTTTTCTTCACACTTTTTTTTATATATGCAATTTTATATGCACTCAGCTCACTGGTTGAACCTTCTTTTTTCACATCTTCTTTCTGCTCGGATTGCAATCACCCTCAACTTAGGCTTTTGACCTGAGTTGTGACATCGTATCTTTGGAAACCAAAAGGATATGGTATTTACTAGGTAAGAACAAAAACTGACTTAAGGCTCAAATTGGGTTCAAGTGATAAGCATTTCATTTGGTTCTTTTTTTTGGCTTTTTTTTTACTTGTTTAACATAAATGGCCTACTGATCCTTTCCTATCCGGTTATTCTCATATTCAAGCAAGACTACTCGAACAAGTTCTAGTTTTCTGTTCCTAATGTTAGACTTCAATCAAAACTTACACACACGACACATGACTGCATTTTTCAGTTTCTTGGTTCACCAATTAATTGGTCAGACTAGCCATGTTCAACATATCAGTATCTAAAATGTCATCTAAAGATCCTAACAGTCAAACTCAGATTCAAGTCCTCATTTTTCACAGACTAGCTGCTGCATAGCTCAACACACAAAACACCCAAAAACAGTAACACAGAGTCAACCTCCATTTTTTTAACAGCTATGGCAGGTTGCTCACCAACCCCCTCCCAAAAAGAAAGGACTTTTCCCTCAAAGTCAATACAGAACAATAAAACATATAGGGATATGAGGAGGGGTTATACTTACGATGCTCTAGGCGCCGGACTCCGGATCAACATTGGCACCCTTATCAATGGTTGCACTCTCAGAACTCGGTACCTGATCAGGTTGGTCTTCACTTATCGGGGCAGGTGTTCCACTCTTAGAAGCTCCAGCTAAGGTTGCATCTCATTGTTGTTGCTCATGGGCTTCCTTCTTCGATGCTCTACGAGCTCTCTTTTCCTGCCTTTTTGCCTCTCTGGCTAAGTCATCAGGTATCTTCTCATGAGATTCTTCGGCTCTGTGTTTCTTCTTGCCAAACTTACTTGTGGGAAGTTCTTCCCAAAGATCATCAATTGATTGAGTGGAGGGTGCCTGAATTATCATTTGCATTAAAGAATCTGGCATTATCGGACTGGGTACCTGTACTGGCTTTTCAGCCAGTTTAGCAACCTGAGTTCTCATCTCAGCCAACTGTGATTTGAACTCTTCAGTATCTACAGAACTTGCGGCTTGTCATCGATCTTGGACAAGGTTCTCCAACCTATCCATTCTATCTTTTAAGACAGCCAGCTCCTTCCACATCTCATTATTGATCTCTTTTTTCGCAGCTAACTCCTTCGTCTCTATTAGCTGGGGCATCCGGATTACAATATGGTCTACCAATGTCCTGGTTTGGCGCTGATCTGCAACTAATTTCTCAAGAAAAATCATAGGAATGGTGACATAGGTACCTGTAGCATATGCGACAGTAGTTGGTGGTGGTGGTGCCTCTGTGGAAGGTTGTGATGACTCCCCCTGCTATGGGCCTGTGGGATCTCAAATGGGACATGAGGAACAACAACTAAAGTACCCACAGCTGCAGACTTCACGCCAAAGATATGGTTCGCGACATCCTTGATTTTAGAAACTTGGATGAATCTGAATGCGTCACGACATCTATCAATCAGCCTGTTTGGGGGAATATCTGTTTGTCTACACAATTTCCCAATCAAATAGGGAAATGGAAACCCGGATCTCTCATTCAATGCTCTGTCTCTCATCTCAGTCGCTATGATCCGCCCCACATTTATCGGGTAACCAGCCATGAGGCAGGCTACCAAAGATGTTAAGGAGGGAGACAAGGTATTATCATTACCTATAGGTCTCAATTGTGCACGAACAACAACCCACCATACCTTGTCTGGAAATGATAGTGAACCTTATGTAATAAGTGTTAGCATCGTGGTGACCCAAACTGCATTCTCCCCATCTATAGCAATTTTCTTTGCAATCAAGCGCAAAACCTTCTCTCGAGAACTCTGAATCTCCATAGTAGTATCACTGATAACTTCATGATGTTTGCCCTAAAAAAGGCCAACTGAAGCTGGTACAGAGTATTCCGGGCCATGTAATATCCTATTAATAGTAGCCTCAGAGATAACGATTGATTTACCCCGAATTATAACTGAATTGAGTGGATGCCAGGTAATAGCCATGTTTCTCTGTCCACGTTTAGTAGTCTCTATCTCTACAGTAAAGTTCATTAGTGTAGCTGCATAAGATGAGTAAAACTCTCTAGTCATGTGGAAAGAGTATTCCCCAAGTGCATTGTTAATCCAGTCAAACTGATGAAACTGAAACGTCCGATTAATGTCAAGGAATGCTTTAATGTCAGCTACCACCACTCTAGACTCAGGCATTATTGTGCGACTCTTGAAACTACCATTATTGGTCACAATACCTTTCTGAAGAATTTTTCGAACCAGTTCACAGTCCACATGGAGCGATAACAGGTAATTAGTTGTGGTCTCGTTACAGGATCAGGTTCATGGGTGGTAACATACATCACCATGGTATCATCATCGGTGATCTCTACATTCTCATCTATAGTATTTGCCTCCTTTCGTACTCCAGACTCAGCTTCTGTATTTACCGCAGGTGGAGAGGTGTTTGCATCTTTCTAAGAGTTGCTTTCAGATCCTGCACTGCCCCCCGAGTTATCAATAGACTGGCTACCTGAACCAGCATTAGATTCATTACCCGATGTTGCAATGCTACCGGACCGACTTCTCTCCTCTTCAGACTGGGGAAAAGTGTTATGGAGAATGGCCCTCTTTGTATGTGCTCTAGTAGCCCGAGGTGAGTGATCTTCAGGTGTGACATTTATTTGCATCTCAGAACTACTAGCTTTGGAGTCGTCATAACCCTCTGATGGAGAAGCAGTGGGGGGGGGGGGGG
>JAJOOR010016593.1:0-27865 GCA_036250505.1 Solanum acaule
TGAGATTAGGCACAATGAACATCCTTGGACATCTCTTAAACCATGTGCCAACATGGGTTGTTTTTAGTTCTACCCTTGGCAAGTAGAACAACCTCCACAGAGTAGGATAGACTCCAGATTCCATACCTTGCTAGTGTGGTCTATGTCGGTTAAGGCCTATTTTCATCATATGGGATGTGCACTCTAGTATTGGATAGGTTCTACAACGTGTAGGTAGTAGTATGGGATGCTATCTACACATGGCACGAGTAGGCTTAGAAGATGCTAAAGTGAGTTCCCTAAGCCTTAGGGCTATTATGTGATTGTCCCCTATATGCTTGTGTCTCTCTTCATTGGTTTTATAAAGAATGTTGACTTAGTATGTTATAATGTAATGATAAAACCCTTGTCTATGGTAACTCCTAGGAACACTTAGGTGTATATGAAGAGGTTGTATGGGCGGTCACTTCATTATTCACTTAAGTGTGGCTTAGGGTGACTTAAGATAGAGGCTTAAATGGTAATGAAGGAATTACTTTGCTATCTTGCTTAAGTATTGTGCACTTGTGTTAATTGAGTTGTAAATGATGTGAATATGGTCTTATTGGTGAATGGTGGCCTGAAATGTGGGTTTATGCTTGTGGTTGTAAAGGTTTGTTAAAGAAGGTCTTAAAATCATACATTCTTTGTAAATGTCCATTGTGCATGTTTTCTTGCATGGTCATCATACTTAGTACTTATTTTACTAATTCTATATTTCTCTATTGTTACAAGTGTAGGTGGTGGAAAGTAAGGAGATCTTTTGAGGAAGCTTGGGATATTGACCCTTTTCAAGAAGCTTGGTATGTCCTCATATATTCGAGGACATAGTTGTTATCTTTCTAGTATTTCCATTTAGACATTGTATAAGACTTATATTTTCTATTGTTGTAAAGGGGCCGTGTCCCTAAGATGTTCTATTCGTGTCTAAGATGGTACTTGAGACTTAGAAATTCTACTTCTTTACATTTAAAAGATTTTATGAGTATTATGGATTTGTTTTAAAAAGTGTTTTTATTCCTTACGGTTTTTATTATCGAATGCGATGATTGATTGCTAAGGGCTAGTATTAGACCTCCAAGAGGTCGAGTACGTATGTTACGACTTGGGGTTGCTCTCGGGTCATGACAGTTTAGCCTTAGTTTAGGATGACTAGTGTTTCCATAGACCCATACGACTTGTGACTTTGGTATGTCTCCAATGTCGTTGGGACAGACTAGTTCTTTGTAGATCGGAATAGAAGACTTGGGTCTGATAGTATGAGCCTTAATCTAGGTGTCTGCGCAGCTTGTTAGCCATTATGTCTTCTGTCCCTATTTCGGGACTTTGACGTCTGCGCAGCTTGTTAGCCATTTTATGAAATGAAGCGAAAGTCTACATAGTCTCAAAAGTCATATATTACATCAAGAGTGATCAGGATTTAACCCGTACATCACATAAAATCTCCAAAATAATTAAAGACAATACTAAAAAAAGGCTCGGTCCTCGGAACATGAGGACTCACCACTTCAATTTCTACTAAGTGATCCTTAGCCACGAAGATGCAAATAGGAGCGTCGGACCCTACATTAGTGAAACAATGTACAAGAGTTTGTGTTAGTACAAAAATGTACCAAGTATGATAGCAATGCATAAGATTTATGAAATAATGCTAAAAGGACATTTTCATGATATGCAAAGACGGAGTCAAAACATAAGATAAGAGGGTTAGAAAACATAAATCGCAATCATAGTCAATGCAAGTAAAATCATCTTTGAACACATGTGAAATACTTCTTTGAGTAACCTTAGTTCATTGTTGTTGTGGGAAGTAGCCTGAACTGACATAGAGACTATTTGAGCTACAACATGGAATCCGGCGTACTACTCCCACATCGAAAAGAGAGTGTCCTACATGCCAAGGTAGAGCCATAAACTTCTAGCTTACGTGGATCTATCTTAGACAATCATCATATATCTTAAGACAATCATTCTATGGGGGCACATAGGTATGGCACATGGGTGGTCGCCATGTGTCCACTCGGTGTTAAGCATAAATCCCATAGAATAATGAATAGTTATTAATCTTACATTGTCTTATCTTTAAGAGACATGGGTAGTCGCCACTTGTCTCATCATAGGATAGGTCCTTAGACCATGCGTGAGAAAAACCTTTCACCATCCATAATCTTTTCATAATAACTCTTAAGGCCCATAGTCATTCACTTCATACTAGAAATGCCCTACTACTAAGGGAAATAGTTTTGAATTCGTGATCTATAATCATTGATGGCATATCTGGATACCATACTAATCAAGACATAATTTAGGAAAATAGCCCGAAAAGCATTGAGGACAAATCTAGATGTGAGTTGGGGTCGAATCCCACATGGAGTGGTACGTATTGGAGAATCAATAGAAAAGCATGAATGTGTTCAAGTAATCATAGGTAAAAACATTTACGAATAAAAACATGGTTCAAGTTTGGGGTGACACAAGTGTCAAATAACAAGGGGTTTTGGTTTCAATTATCAACTACAGCAGCAAATAACACGAAAATAACTAGTATAGAGACGGGTTCTTAGGATGTGATTGGTTTATGAACTAAGGTAGACAAATGGGTGATTGCAATTAATAGTGAATAGCTGTAAATGAGTGAATAAGCTAGACTTTAATGGGGATAAACTTTCTCTCGAACAATTTACCTCGAATCAAATGGGTTTCTCTCGAACACCAATAAGAAGCAATTAAGAGCAGCCTTCGCTTTAGTCCATTCACTCTCTCGAGCTGAATGTGTGGAAAAGGATTTAGAATTCACTCACTCGAGCTTAAACCATCACAATCAAATACACACAGACCATCATCAGTAATCTTGGTTTCAAAACCTCTCTCTCGAGCAACCCAAAAACACGAAGGTAGAGTTGCATTTGCAACTACAACCCATTATATTAAGCCACAATTACTTAATGAAATCACTTTAAAAAGCATTTACACTATCAATTAACAATACCCAGCAGCTAAATCAACCCATAATCACACCCCAAGAATTGGGACTTTAGCTAAACATCATAAAAAGATAGAAATCATTACCAAATTGTGTTTCCATCAACTTGGTATGATTAATTTCATCTTTACAAAGGTCTAAGATAAAGAATCTTCAACACCCATTTCCAATTTCTCAGAAATGGAAATCTTCAAAGCTAAGGAAAATATTGTCTCAAAACTCAGTTCTAAGCTCTCTAAAATTGAACAATTAATGAAAATTAGATAAAATTCTCTCCTTAAACTAAAAATTCAAACATGTATTTATAGTCACCAAAAATGTACTGTGAAGGACCGTTCGGCGCAATAAGTCGGGATCACCGATCCACTCGGCGATCCACCATTTGGTCAGTTCCATCGCCTTTTTGCTTTGGCCTTTAGCAACTTCAAGTTCGGTAACTTTGGGCGATATAGCACTGCATCGCGGAACCGTTCGGTGACTCGCCGACTGCTCTTTTCTATCGCCGACTTGATTTTCTCCTTCAGGGCTTGGCACACTGGAACATTAGGCGAGACTATGGCCATTCGGTGACTCGCCCAATGGTTTAGGCGATCCTCAGGCCTTCTTTTCTTCGTTCTTTCAGCTACCTTGTTCCTTTTTGCTCATTAGTGTCCATGTTTTGTTCCTCAATCCAAATACCTAAAAATCAAGGATTTACATCAGTTATTGGCACAAAATATGCATTTCAGGACACTAAATCTACTAAAATAAACCCCTAAATGAGTCCAAATTGTGGACTCATCAACACCCCCAACTTAAACTTTTGCTTGTCCTCAAGTAAAACTCAAGTTCAGCAGTCCAAAAAGGATCTCTCAAACAGTGCTGCATAAGATTCAATCATGAATGCACACAAAAAGACTCAACTTACTTATGCAAGGATCAATTGTGCACTCAAAGATTCAAGTTGTGACTCACCATTATCAAAGATTCTCAAGTACACAATACTTGTTTCAAATGCAAGTTCAAGCTCAACAATGGTACTCAAATGCCCTCACACAAAGAATGATTCCATATTCCCACACAATGGTTCACAATTTAAAGTTTTGGAATCAAATGCAACGCTCACACTTACAAAGATGAACACAATGCATGATTTCACCCATAGGTTTGCCCTTATTTTCCAATCAACAATTGTTTCAGCTTACTCAAAATCAAAAAGGTCTTTTCAAGGCTTGTAACGGGGCTGAGTGCAAAGGTATGGTCATTTAGGCTCAATGGATGTAATCCTCATGAAATGTGGTGTGAACAACGCTTTCTTTCCTTTTCTTCATCATTCCCATTTGTGCTCACAAATCACCCCATTATTAATCTTCCATGGACTCTTGGATACCCCATTTTCTTTGCACTTTCACAATTTTATTCTTTTTCTTTTTCGTTCTTCTTCTTCTTCTTCTTCTTCTTCTTCTAAACACCATGGGTCAAAAGGGACTTTCTTGCACTTCTTGATTTACCTTCTTTTTTCACCACATCCCAAACTTAGGCTTTTCTCGGGAAAGATGGCCCACTTTCTCTTCTTTCTTTTTTATTTTAGCTTTCTTTTTTTTCAGGGGACCAGAAGGCTAAAAGGTGGGGGAGAAGGAAGCCGAACCTCTAATCGACCTGGACACATAAAGAATTCTCAATGTCGAGAGAGATTTGAGATTCCATAAGTAATTCAGTGAGTGCTTTCTAAGAAGGGCTTGGAAGAACAAAATGAAATAGGAACAACCGCGCTGGTCGTAATAGATCGACTTTCATGCTAATTCTTGCTCCAACACGAAAGTTCCATTTCAGGGAAGGACGACGTACTATGATACTTTCTGTTTTGTCGAGCCCTACTTTGGTCTCTGGTTTGATGGTTGTACATGCTAAAAATCTTTGGCCTAAGTTGGCTATTCAAACAAACCACAAATCATGAGGATTAAGGGTAATGGATCAAGAAAGGTCTCAATTTCATCAAGTTTCTTCCAAGAAAAAGGGTTAAGGCTCTAAGGGTGTTCAAGCGGAATTCACACACTCACAAGGTAGGCCACAAAAAGAGGTATAATGTCAAATTGTTTCACACTCTTCAAAGTTGCCTAAGATCATATCAAGAGATTGCATTACTTAGTCAACCGGACCAACGGGGCAAATTCTAGGTATTATCAAACATGGTTCACGGTAAGCTCATCACACAAGGCATTGACACCAATGTCAAACAAGACTCCACACTTTCGCTAGTGTGCAATGTTCATCACAAGAGACTCAATTTGATACTTGGCTAGTCACAACAAGATGCAAAAAGTTCACATATTGTCTATGCAACTTCATTTGGCCTCATCGTAGCCGCACATTCATTTTGTTCGATTATGAGCACTATTCAAGTCATCGGTATTAATCAAGACCGATACTCAAATTTGCAAGAGAACAACCACATTCAAACACAAACAAGAGGTGGAACAATTTTTTCGGAAGGGTACAAAAATCATTTACAATTAAAAACAAGGAGCCGCAAGCTCAATCATCCACAAAAATAGTGCAAAACACAATTATAGCTCAAAAACCCAAATATATACACAAAAGGTGGGCCTCACCCCACCACAAATAAAAATCATTTTTCCTCAAATGCAATCAAAATAATATCCAAAAGTTAAAATAAAGTAAGACAGAGAGGGAGGTAAAGAAGGGATCATGTCTACTCAGTCACTCCATCTGCCTAGGCATCAGTGCCCGGTGTAGTGCTCAGAATCTAGGCATTAGTGCCCGGAGTCGGCTCAGAAGTACCCGCTCCACTAGATCCACCCATGGTGGTGTCTCTCAAAAAAGTCTTGCATGCAGTCTCAAACATCACATCCTTCAAGTCAGCCAGATCATCATAAACTTCAGCATCATGCACCTCTATCTGCTCCTCGTCGGTCTCTGTATCCGACTCATCAACTGTTGTATCATCTCTATGTACATCTTCGGTGGTAGCCGGAGGAATATCTGAACTCTCAGGGGCGTCAACATCATCCGCAGCCTCCAGTAGTGAAGTGAAGTCAGTAGACTTCAGATAGTTTACATCCTTCCTGAGATCAGCACCTTCAGCTTCCAAAGCCGTAACCTCGGAAGTCTCCCCATGCCTGCTCTCACAAGCCTCAACTTTCGTAGTGAGAGTGTCAATGGAAGTCTGGAAGGGGGTCAGTGTGGCTAAAGCTCATCCAATGAAGATGTGGCAGTAGTCAGGTTGGGGTAGCCAAAGTCATACCCCCTTGTCAAGTACGGTGTTGATGTACTCGCTATTGCATCCAACCTCTTTACCCCGGACCACAACCGACTTAACCGGTTTGAACTCGCTGGCCTTCTTCTTTCTTTTTGGAACCAATTCACCATACGTTATATAGAACTCTCAGACCCATGAAGGAATATAGGGGCCTCGGGGCCTGGTGAACTGCTCGAATCTATGGAAGCAGAGGGTGTCCCTAACATCTGAGAAATTGCCGTCAAGGCCCTTTGTAGATAATAACTTCTCCTCTGGATGGTTCGCAATCCATCTCCCTTCAACCTGTTGAGAAACCTGGGAGGAGGGACAACTGGTGGCACATGAGCCACAGGAGGTGTCGGAGTTGGAACTGAACCTGCTGGGGTGGAAGCCAATGGGACTCTAGCTGAGTCAGGGTGAGATCTTGTCGTCCTCAGTCTCAGATAAAGCAGCCTAGGAGTCAGCAATCGCTCTCTCAGATGTAGGACTCTTGCCCTTGCCTTTGTCTCCTACTGGGAGCTCTTGCCTTCCCTTCTTGGGAGGATTTGATCCTCATTCGTTGATTGTGATACCCCGTGCTCTTTTCCGGGGTGGCATATCGATGTTTGTTCTTGCCATGTCTACAAAACACCGAGAAAGAGTTAAAAACATTTCAATCAAAAGCACAAAAAAATAGCAGTTGCAGACAGACTCGCTGAATCAGTCGACGAGTCGCCGAATCACTTTGGTGAGCTAGGTCGGGTTCGCCGAAAGAATTGGCTAAAAATTCTCAAAAATATTTGGCATGTTGGCGATGAAGGGGCCTTTCGGCGAATCGTCAATAGCATGCAGCGAGCAAGGATTAGCCTGCTGAAAGTTACAGTGCAAACGATGTTCAGGGGTGCAGACAAAGGGCGATCAAGAAGATCTATCGGCGAGTCGCCGAGTGCTTTCGACGACCTCAAGCTTCTCGCCAAAAGTTACAGAACCCAACTACTCATTTAGATGGGGAACTTCGGTGAATCGCCGAGTGATTCGGCGAGCTCGACCCAGCTCGCCTAACGACCCAACGTGCCTACTTTCAACCCAGCTTCTAAAATTCAACCCCGCAACCCCCGAAAACAAAATCAAAGCATGCACTTATCAAATTAAGCTCAAACCCAATACACCCATTACCCCGGGATACTCAGACTTCTCCCGGTTTTTCCAAATCTGGCCATTTGACGACTTTTGCCCTTAAGAATGACATCACCCACTCTATCATTGGGCAAATTACGTCATTTGGCACAAATAGGGGTTACTTAGACTTTACCCGACAAGACTCAACAACATGCAAGCACAACCCCACAAGATTTAACCAATTTTAAGGCACAAATTCACGGGAATTCAACAATCTAAATAATACGGGCAGGATTTTTAAATTAACACAGGCACACACAAAAACAATTAAGATCAGAGAGGCCCAGCACATCACTAAGATAAGATCATTGCAAATGAGTACAAAATGGCTAAAAATAAACTTGGGGTTCAGAAAACCAACCTTAGATGCCAAATACTCAAGATTGAAATGTTAGGCGGCAAATTTATCAACTCTAAAAGCACGATCAACGACTCAAACATGATAAAAATGCAGGAAATATAGAAACTAATGTACGGGTGTGATTTTCGGAAGATTAAAATTGAGGGAAAGTGAAAGAGTTTGAAACTTTAAACCTTTGGCCTTTAAAAACCGTCCAGTTCTCGCCCATTCGGGGACATTAGTTTTGCTCGCCGACCCACTCAACGACACATTGAGTGAGCACCTACCTCGTCCAGTTTTACAGGACCTCCAGTTAATGTGGGGGTCCAAACGGTGGACTAGATCGTGATTGGTGACCTGGTCGGCGACTCGCCAAGCTGCTCCTGGGCTCGCTGAGTTTTACAGACTCCAATTTAAAATTGTCATGAGTCTAACAACGGTCCAAGTCGGGCTCGCTGACCTCTTTGGCGAGTCGCCGACAGGACTATCAGCTCGCCAACCTGCACTTTCCAAACATTTTCCACACTTTGACCTGCACATTCAACACACCATTATTTCTTAAAGCAAAAATAAAGAAAATAAAACTTGGGTTGCATCCCAAGCAGCGCCTTAGTTAACGTCGCGGCACGACGCAAGTCCACACTTAAACCTCATTCTTGGGGTTAGCCATAGTATCACTAGGCAAACCCCCTTGTTGTCTCGGGTTCAGATGAGACGAGATATGACCCATTTGGGTCTCTAACTGCTTGATCGCCACTGAATAGGAGGTAACGGTCTGGTTAAGGGTTGACATGTCTTCTTTCATTTCTTTCAAAATTTTGTTAGAACCCTCAACTTTGTTTAGGATACGAGAAAGCATATCCTCAGATCGGCTACCTTCCGAATCATTTGGCTTTTGGCGCTCATGGGGAGGCACATACCTATCCTTCTCCCCATCCTTCCAATTTGGATTACGGTCCCTCCATTCTCGTTCGCGATCCTTCCAACCTTCATCCCTATTCCAACCTTGGCTACCACCCAGCCTCGACTAGTTTGAACGATAACCACCACCTTGGTTGGCTAGGAAATTCACCTCTTCATTATACAAGGCCTCAAATTTAGACTCATCCGGATTAGCACACCTGACACCCATGGCATTGACACTTCGAACACCAGCTTCCATGACATTTTTAGACAAAATGTCAAGTTATGTCATGATCATGGCCATGTTCTGGTCCCTTTCTTGGTATTTCTCCATCTGTTCCTTGGTCAATTTAAAAGTGAGAGGGGAGACCTGATCTTCAGGGGTGTACCACGCCCAGTTTATGGTAGGCATGACATCCAAGAGCTGAGCTACTATCACATACGGTTGATGCATCAAACCTCCCAGAGAAAGTTGATCAACAACACCGCCCTTGTTTACCGAGTCAAGGCTCCAGTAAAAATTCTGCAGCAACACATTGTTAGGCAAGCCATGGGTTGGGCATTAGAGCACCAATTCATGAATCGCAGCCAAGTTTCATGAATTGGCTCGCCCTCCAGACGCTTGAAGCTTTGAATGTTGTCCCGAAAAGTCATCATCTTCGAAGGAGGGAAAAATCGCACATTAAATGCAGTGACTAGCTCCTCCCACGAAGTGATTGATTCCCGTGGCAATTCAGCCAGCCACTTTCACGCTTCTCCCATCAAAGAGAACGGAAACAGCCTCAACCGGACCAACTCTTGAGATATGTTCTTGAAGGATAATGGTCCGCATATATCCATGAAGTTTCTAATATGCTCATAGGGATCCGATGTCATCTTGATGGCCAACTTGGCTACCATTGCTGTCGTTCACACTCATACTTCATGTTTCAACACATAAACAAAGAAAACTAAACTAAAATTAAGTAAGTACAACTATGACTAACAAGAACAAAATCCAACTTAACCAAAAATTCTCAAGTAACACCACTCCCCGGCAGCGGCGCCATTTTGATTTCACGTATTAGCACACTTCATCCAATACTAAGTGCCAACGATCGTTAGTCGGTAATTAACCCAACTAAGTGAGTTGGGGTCGAATCCCACAGGGAGTGGTACGTATTGGAGAATCAATAGAAAAGCATGAATGTATTCAAGTCAATCATAGGTAAAAACATTTACGAATAAAAGCATAATTCAAGTTTGGGGTGACACAGGTCTCAAATAACAAGGGATTTCGATTTCAATTATCAACAACAACAGCATAACAGGAAAATAACAAGTATAGAGACTGGTTCTTAGGATGTTATTGGATTATGACCTAAGGTAGACAAATAGGTGATTGCAATTAATAGTGAATAAATGTAAATCAGTGAATAAGATAGACTTTAATGGGGATAAACTTTCTCTCAAAAAATTTACCCAAAATCAAATTGGTTTCTCTCGAACACCAATAAGCAGCAATTAAGAGCAGCCTTTGCTTTAGTCCATTCACTCTCTCGAGCTGAATGTGTGGAAAAGGGTTTAGGATTCAGTCTCTCGAGCTGAACCCATGACAACCCAATACCCACAGACTATCAAATCAGTAATCTAAGTTTCAAAACCTCTCTCTCGAGCAAGCCAAAAACATGAAGGTAGAGTTGCATTTGCAACTTCAACCCTTTAGACTAAGCCACAACTACTGAATGAAATCACTTTTGAACAGCATTTACACTATCAATTAACAATACCAGTAGGTAAATCAACCTATAATCACACCCAAAGAATTGGGGTTTTAGCTAGACATCATAAAAAGATAGAAATCGTTACCAAATTGTGTTTCCATCAACTGGGTACGATTAATTTCGTCTTTACAAAGGTCTAAGATGAAGAATCTTCAACACCCACTTCTAATTTCTCAGAAATGGAAATCTTCAAATCTTCAAAGCTAAGGAAAATATTGTCTCAAAACTCAATTCTAAGCTCTCTAAAATTGAACAATTAATGAAAATTAGATAAAAAATCTCTCCTTAAACTTAAAATTTAAACATGTATTTATAGTCGCCAAAAATGCGCTACGAAGGACCGTTCGGCGGAATAAGTCAGGATCGTCGATCCACTCGGCGATCCACCCTTTGGTCAGTTCCATCACCTTTTTGCTTTGGCCTTAAGCAACTTCAAGTTCTGTAACTTTGGGCGATATAGCACTGCATCGCGGAACCATTCGACGACTCACCGACTGCTCCTTTCTATCGCTGACTTGATTTTCTCTTTCAGGGCTTGGCACACTGGAACATTAAGCGAGACCATGGCCATTCGGCGATTTGTCGAATGGTTTAGGCGATCCTCAGGCCTTCTTTTCTTCATTCTTTCAGCTTCCTTGTTCCATTTTGCTCATTAGTGTCCATGCTTTGTTCCTCAATCCAAATACCTGAAAATCAAGGATTTACATCAGTTATTGGCACAAAATATGCATTTGAGGACACTAAATCTACTAAAATAAAGCCCTAAATGAGTCCAAATTGTAGAATCATCAATGCTCACCACGGGCTGTCTAAGGGTTCGTGGGAGGGGACCTTCTTGGGGCAGGTTTTGCCTTCTTGTCACGAGCACCATAACGGGCGGTGGTCCCTTTCACGGCCCATCAAGGGCTTTGTGGAGTGTCCCATAGACTTGTTTTGGGTTCTTTACAAGCTCGTTAGACCCCTTCCTAGACTTTCTTGAATCCAAGGTGTTAGGGGCAAGTTCCCAAAATTAAAATAAAGAAAGAAAAGGGAAAAATATTGGCTGGAGCAGCAGTACAAGAAAAAACAAAGAAAAATACGTTGAAGGAAAAAGTAAAGAAAGGGAGAAAAGAAAAGGGAAAAGAGAAGAAGAAAATACAAATTTCACTCTAAAGCGTTAAGGTAATGATTCTCGTCTTTTCCATTTAATATTTATGTGATTATGAACATATTTTTTTGAGCAGAAACGTATAGAATTTACACTTAATTAAGAAAAATTTAATTCTAGGGTTCTTAAAATGAAATCTTGATTTGGGGGTCGAATAACGATTCGTTTTAGCTGAAATTTTGCATGTTATTTTGTTTTATAATGAGTGAACATAATTTGGAAGATAATTTTAGATACGAATTTGGTGGCTCGGAATTACTTTTTGACCCGTTTTACGAGTTCAAACTAAATATAGTAATATGGGTGTTATTGGATTCGTATTCTTATAACTATTTTAGAATTGATAGATTGAAAACGCTTTGAAGTGTTATGAAAGAGAAATGCAAGATTATGAGGATTCGTGACATATGTTTAGCATTCGAGGTATGTTAAGAATTTTAGATTTCATTGAAGCAAGTTTTCCTAATTAAAGATTAAAAATGGAATAGACATTGGGTAAGGGCGAAATATGGAGTTTCGTACCAATGGTGTGACGGGCATTGGTACGAGTATCAGTGTTATAAAGGGAAAGTTTATTACTATAGATAATGGATTGTAATTCGAGAATGCCAAAGCATATGAGCATTAGCTGATGTATTATTGACTTGAATTATTTTGTGTGATTGTGTTTCTTTATTGAACCCATATATTTGTTATAATTGAGTGATTAATGTCTCAAGTACATTGATACGCTCAAATTACACCTCCCTAAAGAAGCATAAGCGATCGTTGTCAAGTAAAGAACCCAACTTGTAGGTTGAGGTCGATCCCACGAAGAATATGGTTTAGACTTAAACTTAACTGACGATTATATTCGTTTAGTCAATGTATTTCTGAAAACAAGTAAATTAACGAGGGGGGATTTGTGAAACAAATTCAGGAAATTATGTAGGTATTCAGTGAGCAAGATTCAAACTTTAGTTGTTATCAAGATGAGCAAGTAACTAGGGTGTACGTGTTCCTCATAAGCTCATAATGCGGTAATTCTAGTAATAGTAATCATTTCCTAGTGTATTACATGCAAAGTGATAAGTTAGGTATCTCTAATTCCTTGGTCCGACAACTAGAGAATTTCACCCCGCACCTTGGTCCGACTAGTGAGTATAATTTACTAACCCTTACGTTTACCTCATATTAGACATCACAGCGATGTATGGCTTAGTTTTCACCCTCGCACCAATTGACATTAGACTATTAGATAGTATCACACTAAATCTATGTTGATAATTCTTTTCTTATTAACTACCTCCTTGGTCCGGCAAGTAACAACAAGGCGAGTTCTAACGTGTACACTTGTTAAAAAGACTTCGAAATGAAAGAATTATCAATGCATGCAACAACACTATTCAAGAATTGCTTAGTTACTATTCATACTTTGTTAATCGCTCATGGTTCCCACAACCCTAGTTGTGGATTTAGTTACCCATATTAGCAAGAAAACAATTCATATTTTTAGAAGAGGAAATCAGGAACTTACGTAATGAGAATGATAAACCCAGAATTTCAACTTGAATTTCCAAACCAAAATCTTCAAAACAAACTTAAGAAATTAACAATTGCTAAAGTTGCAAGTTAATCTCCAAAGTCAAGAACTAGAATAAAAGTAATAATGTCTAACCCTTAAAACTGAGGTTTACATGGCCTATATAAAAATAAAATAAAAAGTCCTAACTAAAGAGGAAACGAAATAAGGAAATAATGTTTCAAGACGCATTTTCGATAAACGACACTGACTTACGGACCATGGATTGATCTACGGTCCGTAGGTCCCTTCCGTGGCTCAGGACTTAGGCAATTTTCCAATCTTCAAAATCTCCACTTCTCTGAATCAATTGACGGATCCACAGTACGGACCGGGGAGTGATCTACGGTCTATAGATCCTCCTCAGTAGCTCCATACTTAAAATCTTCAAAATCAAATACTGGAACCCCTCTCTAAATGATTTGACTGAACAATAGTGCGGCCCGTAGGTCGATCTATAGTCCATGGTTTGCAACTGTGGTTCTACACTTGGTTCAAGAATCCCTAATTTTCCTTCAAGCCTTGCCTGCCCATCTACGCTCACCATCTACGGAGCCTGAATGGACCTATGGTCTGTAGATCACCTCTGTAGATGCCCTTTTCTGGACATCCTTCAGTTGTGTCTCTCAGTTTCCACGTCTGAACATATTTCTTGCAAACATGATAAAAATGCATTAAAACCAATACAAAATGACCCTATACACACACAACTCTTTAAGTGAAATGTATTAAAAATACCGTAAACTCACGGTATATCAACACCCTCAACTTAAATTCATTGTTTTTCCTCAAGCAACGCACTAAGACTCTAAACGACACTTGTATAGAAGCAAGCAATTTAAGCACAAGAAATCATATGGCTCTCTACTCCGACTCTCTTTTTGGGTGCAAATCTTTCCTCTCAGACTCAACAAGCTAACTTGTGCAGATCAAAACATGACAAAGATCGACCAATCAACACACAACATAGACTGTTTTAATATCACCAAGGTACCAACTTTCCGACAATGTAACTAATGCCCTTACTTCAAACGAAATCCCTTTTTCACACAATGAATATGATTTTGAGTACAAGGATTCATTCAACACTCATACTCAGAAGTAACTTCAAGTATAGTTAGTGCTCAGTACCATAGGCTTGGCCTTATTTTCACTGCTTAGACTCTCCAAACTAGTTTCTAAGATCACTATAGGACTTTCTTGGCTTGTAATGTAGGCTCAAGGTCAGGTGTGGTACATTTGGGTAATCTTTTGTGACTTTCTACCCTCCTTGACTATACATTAGGCTTTCTACCTCTTTTTGCCCTATTTTTGACATCCTACCGTTTTACCTTCTTTCCCTTGATTCTCTTCAACCATGGATGTGACTTTAGACTTTGTAGCTCTTTATTTTTCACTTTCTTCTTTTTCTTGCATTTAATTCTTTTCTTTAGCTTTCAACAAGTCACATCCTCTCCTCTTTTTTCTTTTTCTCTTTTTCAACACCAAACTCTCTTCATACCCATTTTTCTTTCGGCTTCCTCTTTCATAGCCACCCTCAACTTATGAATTTTCCATTGGTTGAGGTGCGCAATACCCGATGTCGGATCAGCGCCAAGATTGAGGTCACTTTTTTCATTACCCACCCTCAACTTAGGCTTTTGGCTTAAGCCGAGGTGCACATGTCCAAGGAGGGACCGGGGTCAACACAGTAGATTATAGGAAGGTGAGTTAGGGGTTAGAAAGAAATGGTCTAATTTAGGTTCAAAGCATTTGGATCAAAGGGAGCATTTATTTCATTAGGTTGGATTCTTTTTAGGCAATTTGTGGACTTATCAGAACAAGGGTCTATGATCACTCCCTAGCCTCTAGAGTAGATTGTTTTAGCAAGACTAACCGGGCAACTTCTAGATTGGCACAAAAACTATTTGAACAATCAACTATTCTCACACACTATTGGCACATAGTTTCATTATTAGATTATCAAATTACCCAGTTCAAGTTTTAGTTTAAGTCATGCCATCAAGTTGGTTCATTATCATGTCATACTCAGAGCCAACACATTCAACTAATTCTAGTCTACAGATTTTAGCATATATCACAAATTTTGGACGGGTATCATTTTTTCAAAAAGCTTTTGCCATCATGCTTCATTATTTCTCATACTTCTACACATACAATCCTAACACATGCTGGTTCAACAGAAATTAAGCAGTCTCTTGGGGGAAAAGAACACATGCAAGAAAACCCCAAGAGAGGATTATGAGTTGGCTTACTCAGACTTCACCCTATCACTCACAATCCATTTACCCCACCCCCAACAAAAAATAGGAGCAATTGTCCCCAATGCACACAAAAATAGTAAAAAGTAATGGATTGGGTGAAGCAAACATGTGGCGCATAGCGCTGACGAACTATCAACAAGCAGGTGGGTTATGTTTCCCAGAGCCCACTGGAACAACACTTGGGTCACCCTCAGTATTGCCCACATCATCTAGCCTAACACCCTCAATAGTGCTATCAATCACTCTAACCGCACCATCAGTGGTGCTCACATCATCCCTCTTAATAGTCGAAACCTCTACAATGGGCACAGAACTCGATGCCTCAGCAACACTCTCACGCACCCTCTACTGGCACAACTCATCATCCACTATAGACTCTTTTCTAGCCTGCCCATTCTGGTGGCGCTCCCGCTTCTTTGCTTTAGCATCATCAGTAGTGTCCGAAATGCGACTGGAGCGAGGCCTCTTTCCATGAGCACGGGTGAGCTCGGGTTGTACATCTGTATCCTCTCTGAATAGAGCATCAAGTATTGTATCATCAACCAATGTAGTAGGTGCAGACTCTGGCTCATCTATGGGCATAGCAAGGATGGAATCATTGTCGGCCCGAAGACTGTCCAACTCAGTTCGGAAGGAGGAAAAATCTGTGACGAGGGCAGGCCGTGCGAGTACTCTCAACTCGAAGGCATCCAGACACTTATGAACGGCTTAAACCTTCTGATCCACCATGGTTGCCATCCCCTTCTCCATCCTAGCCTCAGACTCTGCAATGGACTTCTGCATCCATGGTTTCACATGGTGAAGCAGTGTGGCCATCTACGCCTCCTCAACAGACGGTCTTATGGGTAGGGACTCATGATTTTTCATGTCTAACTCTAACTTCTTTGGTTTCAAACGATATTCGCACCTATCAAGTGCGGCGACTAACTCATCATAGCCATCAATACCATCACTCTCAAAGTTCATCATAACTATTGTTAGTGCTTCAACACCCAATCTCTCTTCAATCTGCACCTCAAACCCACTCTCAACTCTATATGTTATCGCCGATACCGTTTGGAGCTTGCTACTCTGCTTCATGGACCTACAGATATTAAAAGTTACATTTTCATTATTCAATCCGAACTTCATCTACCCTTTTTTCCATATCAACCAAGGCACTCCCAGTGGCAAGGAATGGTCTCCCAAGAATAATGGGAATCTCCAAATCAACCTCACAGTCAAGAATCACAAAATCCACCGAAAAGATGAACGACTCCACCTTCACTAATACATCATGGAGCACACTAATGGGCCTCTTCATAGTTCTATCGGCCATGAGCAACCACATCCCAGTCAGTTTTGGATCTCTTAGACCCAACTTCTTGTAAATAGACAATGGCATCAGATTAATGCTAGCACCAAGATCACACAATGCCTTAGAAAAATGCAACAACCCGATGGTACATGGAATAGTGAAGGCACCAGGATCCTCATTTTTCTGCACAAGGGACCTTGTAGCAATAGCAGTACAATGTTGCAATCTCTCATCATCTTCGAAGCTCACTGCCCTCTTCTTTGTCACCATATCTTTCATAAATTTGGCATACCAAGGAATTTTCTCCAAAGCTTCTATCAACGGAACATTGATGGAAAGCTTTTTCAACATGCTAATAAACCTACGATATTTTCCTTCTTCAGTCTTCTTCAGTAACCTCTGTGGGAAGGGAGGTGGAGGTTTGGGTATGGGGACAATTTTTTGAGTTACCTCCTCTTCTTTCTCTGTCGCATTCTCAGACTATCCACTTACCTCGACCACATCATCATCTTTACTAGTCTCAATTTCCACCCCAGACAGCATAGGTGGATCAATGGTTTGCTTACCCCCTCGAGTAGTGACTGCCATACAATGCCCATCATTCTTTAGATTCTGGATGGTGTTGCTAGGAAGAGTGCCAGGTTGACGTGGATTTACCGTAGTTGACAACTGAGTCATCTTCTGCTCAAAATGCTTGATTGACACTGCATGGGCATCAAATTTTTTACCAATACCAGACAAGTCATTTCTCATCTCCTTCACATTCTCATCAGTTGCATCAAACCTCCTCATCATCTTCTGCATCATATCCTCAATACGTGACATATTACCTCCGGCCTCCCTAGTACCAGATTCCCAATTTTGAGGAAGAACATAAGGTCCAACCCGATCTTTCCTGTTGCCATAGTTGTTTCGGTTGTAGTTGTTGTCACGATTGTAGTTCCCATCCCGGACATATTAACCCTCTCGGTTGTAGTTGCCATAGTTCCGACCTTGGTTTCCTTTCCCTTGGTGCCAATTATCCGAGTTGGAACCTTGGGAATTGGCTCGGAAACCCCCCATCTGATCATTTACCGCATAAGTATCCTCTTCATAGTAACACTCCTCAACCGGTGGTGGACTTTTAGTCAAATAATTCACAGCATTTACCTATCCATACCTTCGCTCACATGCTTCAACACCAACCCTAGTTTGGTCCTCATCTGAGCCATCTCCTCACGAATCTCATCTGCAGACTGGTTATTTGTAGCTTGAACAGAAAACGTGTTCCTCCCAGTATCCGACTTTCTAGTGCTCCAAGCTTTATTGTTTCGAAAGATCTTCTCCAGTTTCTCCGCAATCTGCTCAAAAGTGCATTCACCATATGAATCTGCAGCGATAGTATCAAGCATTGCCTTACTGTTGTCATCCTGACCTCGGTAGAAATACTCCTTTAGGGACTCATCATCAATACAGTGATTTAGAACACCCCTTATGAAAGCAGTGAACCTGTCCCAAGAACTACTCACACACTCTCCAAGAATTGCTACAAAATTGTTGAGTTTATCTTTGTGGTTCAGCTTCTTAAACACTGGAAAGAATCTTGCTAGGAACACATCAGTCAATTGGTCCCATGTATAGATTGAGTTATAAGAAAGCTCATTAAACCACACAGCAGCATCGCCTGTCAATGATAGAGGGAATACTCACAATCTAATGACATTCATGCCCACACAAATTTTGCAAACACTCCTTAGCTTGGTTACGTGCGCATGTGGATCCTTCTATGCCAAACCCGCAAACAAGCCCCTTGCAATAAGCATCTACAGCAAACTGCTAGTCACCACAAACGTATGCCCCGGAGGTAGAGGAGGTAGGACAAGAGGTCCGTCAGATTCAGCAGCATTAAAGTTGACCCTATAGTTATCACGCAATCTTGGTCCTGGTAGATCATGTACCCTCACTGCATCTCTCAGTAGATTCTCAACTTGAACCTGATTATTCTCATCACCAACTCTCGGAGGCTGCAACCCAACACCATCACCTAACTCTCCTCCGATAGGATTAACTAGAACTCCTTGATTATTCATTCTCCACAAAGTTATGTTCAGTTCTGAATTGTAAGGAGTAAGTGGTTCACCTTGGCTCCGTATACTTGGCATACACTAGAGTAGGAACCTGAGAGAAACAAAAACAAAAAAAAAGTAAAATTACGAAATATTTGACTAAAGTTCAGTAATGTAGTTAAACTTAATTTAAAAGTCAAATACCCCGGCAGCGGCGCCAAAATTTGAAACGCTCACATTACACCTCCCTAAAGAAGCATAAGCGATCGTTATCAAGTAAAGAACCCAACTTGTCGGTTGGGGCCGATACGGTCCGTGGTTCCACACTTGGTTAAGAATTCCCTGATTTTCCTTCAAGCCTTGCCTGCCCATCTACGGTCCGTAGATCACCTTCATAGATGCCCTTTTCTGCACATTCTTCAGTTGTGTCTCTCAGTTTCCACGTCTGAACATATTTCCTGCAAACATGATAAAAATGCATTAAACCAATACAAAATGACCCTAGACACACACAACTCTTTAAGTGAAATGTATTAAAAATACCGTAAACTCATGGTATATCATACACCTCATCCAATTCTAGGTGTAAACGATCGTTAACTAGTATATAACCAACAAAGAGTTGGGGTCGAACCCACATGAAGCGGTACGTGTTCAAATTCAATTATGAAGTGCAAACATGGTCTAAGCGATTATAGGAATAAAATTTATCAAAAAGACATGTAAACAAGTCTAAGGGGATGACAACGAATGTCAGATGGGGGAGTTTGGATTGTTAACTATCAGCTACAGCACATTCAAAAAAGAGGAAATACCAATATAAAGAGGAATTTTCAGGATGTGATCGATTATAGGCAAATTTCACTATATGGGTAATTGAAATTACTAATGAATAGCTAAATATCAGTGGGTAGGCAACGCTATCAGTGAGATAGTTTTCTCTTGAACAACTATCATGACTCAAGTGATTTCTTTCGAACATTAACAAGCTTAGAAATTAAGAACAGCCCACACATTAATTCATCAACTATTTTGATCTAGATAAGTAGAATTGAGATTAGAATTTACTCTTTCGACCTAAACCCATAACAACCCAATAACTACAATCATTAATCGAAAGATTTGGTTCTAAAACCTCTTTCTCAAGCAAGCCCAGAACTCTATACTAGAATTGCATTTGCAACTATAATTCATAGATTTTTAACACATCTAACAAGTAAACCCACTTCAATTAAGCATTAAAATCAGTAAATAACAATACCCATAGAATAATTGAGCCCATAATCACATGATCACACCCGAAGAATTGGGATTTTAGATAAACATCATAAAAAGGTAAAAACAATTACCAACTTGATTGGCCATCAGTTGGGTAAGAGTCTCCCAAATGGGTTCCTTTTACACTAGTCGAGTTCGAGTTCCCAAAGTAGTTGTCTCATAAGATGGAAACCTTCTACCATAGTTGAGTTCGGCTTACCATAGTTGACCATTATGTCCTTTTAGTCGTTTCTTATGTTTTAGACTTTTGTAAAGGTTGTGTCCCTAAGATTGTATTCAAGTGTTATAGATGGTTTGAGACGTAGTGTTGTAGACTCCCACTTGTTTTTATAAAAGACTTTGATTGTAAAGAAAAGTTTTAAATTTCTGCACTATTTCCTATATTCTTATGTTATGATATGCTATGAGGCTTGTATGAAGCTTTTCAGAGTCATGTACGCCGTGTCACATCTACAGGGTAGCTTGGGTCGCGACAAACATGGTATTAGAGCACAAGATTTTGGGATGGTTTTAGGATGTCTCAAACCACGTCTAGTAAAGTTTTGTTCATAAATGTGAAGCACGCCACATTTATGAATATGAGGCTTTGGATGTTAGGAAAACTTCACTTCTTCATTCTCTCAGTCGTGCCATAGAGTTTAGCTTTATTAGGTCTTTCTCCAAATGTGTGCCCTATGGTTTTTAGGATATGACTACTTCAATGGCTAACGTTGAAAGGAATAAGGAAGACAATGTGGAGCAAGAGGTTCCCCTCCAAGCTTCTCCTCAAGCTCCAATTGACCCATGGGGACCTCAGTTCTGCCATCCAATTGTTGTCTCAAGCCTTGAAGGTGCAATTTACTTCGCACTTTTGGAAGTCATTCCAAAAAGATCTTGGTACTAAGGTTAAGCTTAGTATGACTTTTCATCCCCAAACCGATGGGAAACGGAGCGTACCATCCAAACATTGGAAGATATGTTAATGGCATATGTAATAGACCTCAAGGGTAATTGGGATGACCACTTGCCATTAATAGAGTTTGCCTACAATAATAGCTATCACTCAAGTATCGGTATGGCTACCTTTGAACCCTTGTATGGTAGGAGATGTAGGTCTCCGCTTGGTTGGTTTGAGGTAGGTGAAATTACTTTGATATGTCCCGATCTAGTTTATGAGGCCATTGAGAAGGTCCGACTCAATAGAGAGAGGTTGAGAACGGCTCAAAGTAGACAAAAGTCTTAAGCTGATGTGAGAAGAAGGGATCTAGAATTTGAAGTTAATGATTGGTTTATTTGACTCACCTATGAAGGGTGTGATGAGATTTGGCAAGAAAGGGAAACTTAGTCCCCGGTATGTAGGCCTATATCAAATTTTGAAACGTATTGGAAGGTTGCCTATGAGTTGGATTTGCCAAATGAGTTAGCCCCGATTCATCTAGTATTTCATGTTTCTATGGTTAACAAGTGTATTGGAGATCCGGCATCCATTATTCCTTTAGAAGGGTTGGGAGTTGACGAAAGTCTTTCATATGAAGTGGTTCCAATAGAGATCCTAGACCGACAAGTCAAGAGATTGAGAAGCAAGAAAATAGCTTCCGTGAAGATATTATGGAGGAATCATTTAGTTGAGAGTGCTACTTGAGAGGCCGAGGCCGATATGAAGTCCCGATATCCTCATCTCTTTCCTTCTACTTCTATTCAAGCTTGAGGTAAGTAGTTCCTCTTGAATTTCTTGTTTTGGGAGTCATGTGTGTTATATGTGTTTTTCCATGATTTCCTTATGTTATGCATGTTCTTGAGAAATTCATGTTTAGTAAAAACATGAGTTTTTATGGTTAATTTTCCTCATATTGTTGTGCATTAAGTAAGAGTTGCCCATATGCTTCATAAGATGACTTTTTTAACATGCTTTAGTTGTACTTTTTGAAAATATGTTGCATAAGGGCTCCATGTAATTGTGTGAGCATGCTTTTAGTTTGGAGAAGGTAGTTCCTCCTATGAATATGAGAAATGTTGAGTTTACATGCATAATGGGTTGTTAGATGTAGTTCCTACTTCCTTGTGATGCACTGTTATGTCTGAGATGGAGTTGAAGTTTCTCCTTTGAATTGTGCATTATTTTGATGATTCATGCATGATGGGCTGCTAGTCTTGAGTCTTTACTTCTGTAAGGTGTCTAGATCGTTATTCGAGGACAAATATTCCCAAGGGGGAGATATTGTAACACTCCAGAAATTAGTAGGCTAAACTAGTGCTTAACGTGAGGGTTAGAGTCTTGGATGTAACTCTCCGTACTTAAAAATAAAGGATTTAGTGTTGGAGCGTCAAGGTACGACCCCTAAGGACCAACCATGGGTCCTTGAGAAAGACCCCTAGAAACTGCCTAGATAGTGACCAACTGAAGGGACCCACTCCTCGTGGGTCAGTCCACGCCCTTGGGTGAGGGGCCGTGGGTCAAGCCTCTAAACCCCAACCCACGTTTCACCAGCATGGGCCGTGGGTCCAACCACGGTCCGTTAGTGAGAGGAGTGGATAGGACCTGGAAACTGATTTTTTTGGGTTAGTTTAGGGTACTTTGGAGTTTTCTGGTTTTTATTAATATTAAGTGATGTCATTTTAGCCTAAATTAGATCACCTATATAAGGATTTTATATCACTAAATTAAGTAATCCAAGTCATTATTTCTAAATCACCAAAAAGAACCCAATTCCCTCTCAAATATTTTCTTTCTAGAACTTCAAGAAAGAAGAAGGAAGTTGGAGCTAGGGTTCACAGATCAAGGTTTTATTCTCAAATTCATAGGGCTTTGATACTAAGGTATGGTAGCTATTCATCCTCGGAGAGAATTCATCCATGGAGCCCTTTCAAAACCCCCAATTTCAAAGATAGAAATCCCTAAAAGCTAGGGTTTTAATCCAAAGTCATGTGTTCCTTTCAAAAACGATTCTAATGCTTGAATTACTTTATATTATGATTGAATTGATGATTATTATGGTTTTTATGTTGAAATCCCCAATAACCCAGGAAACCCCCATTTTACTCAATTATGATCTTGTGATGTGGGTCTGTTGATGAAGGAAAAATATTTTGAGATTATGCATGTAGTGATTTGATTACTTGAATTATGATTTTATCCATGTCTAATGTAGTGAATTCTATATGTTTTGATTGAATATTATCTTTGATCCTTGAAGGGTAAAGTATGAGAATTATGCATGATTATGAGATTTATGTATATGCTTTAAGAACACCTTTAGAGTAAGGTGACTATGATTATGATCTTGTTCTGTATTGTTGAAAGGATATTCTCATTTACACACCTATGTATGAATATGATATGATGTGAACGATTTTTTCACAATATGATGATTCTAGGGTAGAAAGGCTTTCTCACCTATTGAATCTATATGAAGACATGGACGGTGAAAGGTTATTCTCACGCATGATCTAAGAGCTATCCTATGAATTATGTTGGATTGAGTGTCAAGACATTCTTCCATGAATATGAATTTAAGTCAAGACTTAATAGGTACTCTGTGGGAATTAATGCTTAGCACCAAGTGGATATTGATATGAGATGGAAGCCCTCACGATAGTAGAGGTCGGGTTTCTAGGAGCAATCTCTTGGGATGGAAGCCCTCACGATAGTAGAGGCCGGGTTTCTAGTAGCAATCCCCGTGTCCCATAAACTATGTTCCCTCATAGGTATTTATCTAGTGGATCCACCTAAGCTAAGAGTATGGTTCTACCTTAGGCAAGTAGAGCAACCCTTTTCGGTGTGGGAGTCACCGGATTCCATGTTTAGCTCACATGGTCTCATGTCGGATAAGGCTTATTTCCCACAACAAACAATACGAACAAGAATATGAATTTTGAACTATGGTTGCTCAAGAAGCTTTACTTATTATGGGTGAGATTTATGGGGTATTATTCATGGATTGCATAAGTATGCTTTGAGGGCATTTATGAAGTATTTCTCTTATGATATGATGATCAATGTATTGACTATGCTTATGACTTATGCTTTTCCATTATCTTTAAACTGATGTTATAACTTAGAACATTGCATGCATTCAAATGATATGTCCCTTTTTGCATGTTTTCAATGTTTCTATGCATGGCTATCATACTTAGTGCATTTTTATACTAACCTCTACTTTTCCTATATTTTCCCCAAGTATAGGATCTGATTCTCAAGGTGATCATCATTGTGGCTAAAGCTTGGATTTGCTTATTCTCCTAGCTTGTTGGTGAGTCCTCATGATTCGAGGACAGATGTTATCTCATTGTAGTTATTTTCTTGTATTTCCTTTTTGGACTATGTTGTATGGGTTGTGTCCCTTTCTCATTTCGAATATTGTAATAGATGGCTATATTGAGACAAGTCTAGACTTCTGCTTTCCTTTATGAAAATTTTGGACTTGAAACACGTTTTTACTCTTTATTGTTTTATTCTTATGTTATGGTATGCTAAGTGGCTTACATGGTGCCTTTCGGGGTTCTATGTGCCTTGTTAAATCTAGGGGGTACCCTAGTCCTCATTAGTGTACCATGCTCTATTGATCTTGGTCATGCCATGAAGGAGTTGAGATTCTACTTCATAGGGTTGTTGCATTATACCTCCAGGAACAAGTTGATCAGCAACTCCTTTGTTCACCGAGTCAAGACTCCTATAGAAGTATTGTAGCAGCACATTATTTGGAAGTCCGTGAGTCGGGCATTAAAGTACCAACTTCTTAAATCTCAGCCACGTCTTGTGGATTGGTTCACCTTCCAAGCATTTGAAACCTTGGATGCTATATCTGAGCGTCATCATCTTCGATGGGGGAAAATCTCACTTGGAACATTGTGGTAAGTTCATCCCGAGAGGTGATGGAGTCTCTCGGTAACTCAGCCAACCATTTTGTAGCTTCACCCATCAAAGAGAATGGAAACAACCTGAGACGGACTGATTCTTGTGATATGTTCTTGAATGAGAACGGACCACAAACGTCCACGAAGTTTCGAATATGCTCATGGGGGTCTTCATGGGCAAGCCATCCATATAATCTCTTCATTTGGAGGAGTTGTAGCATCGTGCTAGTAACATGGAAGACAGAATTACCCTCAGAAGGAGGTAGACGAATTGCACCAACACCACCCAATTGAATTAGGTCATTCATATCATTAAGATTCCCAATATCGTCTTAGTGGCCCACTTGGCTACCATTACTCCTGTTTACGCTCATCTATTCCTATGTTCAGCACAAAATAACACAAACACAAACTAAAGTAAGTCGATTCAACTACAACCAAAAAGATCACAATTAAACTTCAATAATAGAATTACAAACAACACCACTCCCCGGCAGCAGCACCATTTTGATTAACATCTCAAGTACACCTCATCCAATTCTAGGTGTAAACGATCGTTAACTAGTATAAACCCAACAAAGAGTTGGAGTCAAACCCACAGGGAGCGGTACATATTCAAATTCAATTATGAAGTGAAAATGTGGTCTAAGCGGTTATAGGAATAAAATTTATCAAAAAGACATGTAAACAAGTCTAAGGGGGTGACAACGAATGTCAGATGGGGGAGTTTGGATTGTTAACTGTCATCTACAACACAATCAAAACAAAGGAAATACCAATATAGAGAGGGATTCTCGGGATGTGATCGATTATAGGCAAATTTCACTATATGGGTAATTGAAATTACTGATGAATAGCTAAATATCAGTGGGTAGGCTAGGCTATAAGTGAGATAGTTTTCTCTCGTACAACTATCACGATTCAAGTGATTTCTTTCGAACATCAACAAGCTTAGCAATTAAGAGCAGCTCACACCTTAATTCTTCTACTCTTTTGAGTTAGATAAGTAGAATTGAGATTAGGATTTACTCTTTCGAGCTAAACCCATATCAACCCAATAACTACAATCATTAATCGAAAACTTTGGTTTTAAAACCTCTTTCTCAGCATGCCCAGAACTCTATACTAGAATTGCATTTGCAACTACAATTGATAGATTTTAACACAGCTAACAATTAAAGCCATTTTAATTAAGCATTAAAATCACTAAATAACAATACTCATAAGATAATTCATCCCATAATCACATGATCACACCCCAAAAATTGGGGTTTTATCTAAACATCTTAAAAAGGTAAAAACAATTACCAACTCGATTGGCCATCAGCTGGGTAAGAGTCCCCAAGCTTTTACATTGTTTTCCAAGGGTTAAACTCAAAGATCCACTTTCAAAATCCTCCAAAATTCCACAAATAGAACTCAAAAACTAAGAGAAAACTCTAATTCTAAAACTTGGGGATCAAGACTCTCTAGGAACTCTCTAAAAAAACATAAAACTTCCAATTTATAGTTGCCTGCGTTAGCCTGAAAGTCCACTAGACGGGATAAGTCACGCCTCGCCGAGTGGATCAACGATCCGCCGATTGTCCTCTTCCATCGCCATTTTGCATTGGCCTTCAGCATCTCAGATCCTGTAACTTTGGGCAATCCAATTTGTTGTCACGAAACCGATCGGCGATCCACCGACTGCCCATTTATGTCGCCAACTTGGGTCTTACCCAGGGATGGAATGCTGGAACTTTGGGCGAGCTAAAGAGCCACTCGGTGGTGTGCCGAGTGGTTTTGGCGATCACCAGAATGCTTTTTATTCACTTCTTCATCTTTTTAGTTCCTTTTTGTCCGATCATATCCTTGCCTTGCTCCTTAGCCTTCATAGCTGCAACTCAACACTTTAACATCAGTTTAGAGCATAAAATAGGTATTTGAGGACACTTATACTATCAAAACAAAGCCCTAAATGAGCCAAAATCTCAGACTCATCATTGAGGTGATTATATATCGTATCGATATTTGATTGATTGAGATGCATCATCAACCCCTTTTATTGAAATCATATTGTGCACATGCATTGACATGAGATTGATTATACTTTGGGAAAGTGGAGATCGTCTGTGCTGGAGATTGTGAGATATTATGATTATAATTTGGGCACGTGGAGATCGTCCGTGCGGAATTTTTTTAATTTTATGATAGTGCATTGAGATCGTCTGCACAGACATGCGGAGATCGTTCATGCCGGTATATGGACCTCGCGAGTCCCCCATGGGTCATGAACTCTCGATGTATTTTCGAGTAGTATCATGCATGTATATACGGTTGAGAGAGTACTTGGCATCTAAGACATATCATTTCATGGTGTCACATTGCATTGCATCTCATTACATCCTTCATTCTTATTGATTATGTGTTTTATTGGTGGTTGGACATTACATGATATTGATTTCCCCTATTTGATAAAACTTCACTAATAAGTATAATGTAGACTTGTAAAATTAAAGGATGATTTTCTTATATATATACTTCTGTCACTACTTCTTCTTTGTGGGTCTATGAGATATACTGGGTACACGTGGTTTCGTACTCATACTACACTTGTTGCACTCTTTTGTGGTGCAGGTTGTATTTCGAATTCGAGCACATTTCTTGAAGCTTGAGTATGAGTTTGGATTATCTTAGAGTTGTCGTGAGCTGCTTGGATGTTCTGCGGCCCATACCTTCATCCATCTCTATTTATTATGTTGTTTTGGTATTCTGATAGGATATTTCTTATGTTTAGACTTGTTATATAATTAGAGATTTGTATTGACTTTTAGAAGCTCTTATACTTATGACACTAAATATTGGGGTGGTGTTTTCGTTTTCTGCATTTTACTTAAAAGACTTAGTATGTAAGATATTCTCTTGCTACTTATTTTTCCATATTTTAAGTGGAATTGTTTAATTTATTGGGTTGACTTACCTATGGTTGGGAAATAGGTGTCATCACGACTTGTGATTTTGGGTCGTAACAAGAAATTGATCCAATTAAATCATATAT
>JAJOOR010016594.1:0-32189 GCA_036250505.1 Solanum acaule
TAATGAAGTTTAAATGTGTGGATGTAAATAAGTTTTTTTTTATTATTCCGCACTATTTTCATTATTGAATGCAATGAATGACTATGTGGCTCGTATAAAACCCCTTCGGGGTCGAATACGCCATGTTACGACTAGGGGGTACTCTCGGGTCGTGACAATTATAGAAACTAAATCCTAAACCAAGTAGGAAAAGAAAATATAGGGAATTGCGGTTTCGGCAGTTTAGATAGATGGCTGCAAACGACAGACCGTGGATCGGCCAACCGTCCGTGGTTCTCCTCCATGGTTCAACAGTTGGTCAAAATTCTTGGTCTTCAATCGACGGTCATCACCAACGGTCCGTAGTTCAGTTTACGTTTCGTCCTATTCCTCCGTGGTTCTAGTACTGGAACTCAACTTTTTGAATCAAACGACGACATGTGACCTGCGGTTCATCGTCCATACTAAGGGGCGTCGTTTGCCTCCGTGGTTCCACACTTAGTCAGACTTCCTTGAACTTACTTTTCATGCCCCCACCTACAGTTCGTCGATCAAATGATGACTCATGGTTGGGCTCCATCACTGCCAACTTCTGCTACTTCATCTCTTTTCTCACTCAACTGTTCCAAACCTATTTCCTGCAAAAATTATATCACAGTACCATCATATCTAATAACAAAATGCCCAAGACTCACACAAACATCAAGTATAATGCATCCAAAATACCATAAACTCACGGTACATCAACACCCTTAACTTAAAATTGTTGTTTGTCCTCAAGCGACAGACTAAACTCTAAACGACACTCATGTAGAAGCAAACACACAAACTCAAGAAATCATTTGGCTTTCTCTATCAACTCTTTCACGCAGTGCAAATCTTCTCATTTAGACTCAATTAGCTAACTCATGCGGATCAAAACATGACATAGACAAACCAATAGATATCACTACATACACGGTCAACAATCACCAAGATATCAACTTTCCAACAATGTAACTAGTGTCCTTACCACAAAGAAATCATTTTTCTCACACAAAATCTGACATTTTAGCTTAAGGATTCAGTAAACACTCACGCTCAGAAGTGAATTCAAGTATAGTTAGTGCTCAATACCATAGACTTGCCCTTATTTTCACTGCATTGACTTTCCAGACTAGTTAACTAGGATCACTATAGGGCTTTCTCAGCTTGTAACGTAGGCTCAGGGTCAGGTGTGGTATATTTGGGTAGTTTAGTGACGTTTCTACTCTCCTTGACATTACATTGGGCATTTCCCTCTTTCCACAACCAATTTTGACATCGTTTTATTTTTCTGACTTATTTCAGCACGGATGTGACTTTAACTTATCATTCTTTCTTGCTTCATTTTTCTTTTCATATTTTATTCAAGCATTTTCACTCTTTTATTTATTTTGTATTCAGTCACATCTTTTACTATATTTTCTTTTTTTTTCCCTCTACAAACAACTCTTTTCATACCCTTTTGTTTAAGTTTTTCTTCTTCCTAGCCACCCTCAACTTATGTATTTTGCATGAGTTGAGGTGTAGGATGTCCTAGGTAGGACCAGGGCCAAGATTAAGGTAACTTTTGAATTAGACACCCTCAACTTAGACTTTTTGCCTAAGTTAAGGTGCACAATGTCTAATGAGGGACCAAGGCCAAAACAAATTTTAGGGAAGGTGAGTTAGGTGTATTGAAAGAAATGGTATTCATCAGGCTCAAACGTTTGGATCGAAGGGAGCATTTATTTTGTAACATCCGACAATTTGAAATAGCTATGAAGAGGCTTAGAATTGGAATTAACTATTTTTGGAAGGAATTCAAAAATCTGGAAATTTGGTTAAGTGTGGGATATCAGTGAGTTTTGGCCAACTTTGATCAGTCATAACTTCTAGCTCTGGATGATTTAGGTATAGTTCCAGTTATGGTTGCAAAGTTCGTGGAATTATCTTTCCAACGCCACCGAGTTTGCTCGATTTCGAGTTCGTATGAGCGAGTTATCCCCTTTGAAAGTTGGGCAGTTGGGAGGGAATCCGTCCGGAAATTTTTAAGGGCATTTTGGTGTTTTCCCTAGCTATTTCTTTTGGGGTTATATTGTTGTGTTAGGCTGATTTTTGGATCATTTTGTCCTATTTTAAAAGAGTGAGAGTGAGGGTTTTGAGAGAAGAAGAGAAGAAGAAGAGAAGAAGAGGAGAAGAAGAGGAGAAAAAGGAGATCAAGCAAGTTCCGTCGTGGATATCATCGAGGGTGATCCCTACTAGGTATGTGAGTTCATAGTGTGGGTTGATCCTTTCCCCCACACACCAAGCTCCTTTTATTATTGAGAAAGGATTGGTTGAGTTATTGATGTTGTTAGTTGTGTTGTTGATTGTGTTGTTGAAGCCCCTTGCGGTTTGGAACACTGTTTCCGGTTGGTTTTTGAGTTGTATTCTATTGTATATTGAGGGATTGATGATGCTAAGCATTTGGGGCTGGAACCCTTAGTGTTTAGGAGGTTTAGAGTTGAAGAAAAGAAGGAGAAAAGTCGAGTTTTCGGGGAAAAGGGTTGGGGCGTCACGCCTGCCAGCGCGCCCCAAGAGGGACTCTGAACTTTCCCCCTTGGGGCGGCGCGCCTCTCAGTGCGCCAGCAGGCCTCCTCTGAAGTTTTGGGTCTGGCGCTCCGTGCCTCTCAGAGCGCCAAGTCTTCCCATTCCTTCCCCACTCTTCCATGTATGTTCTATGGTATTGTACCAACGTTTCATAGTTGTTTCCAATACTCCAAGGTACGTTTAAACATCAAGAACTCCTCCATATCATGTGATCAAACAACTTGAATTCATAATCCAATTCAAGGAGAGTTAGTATCAAGTCAAAGTGAAGTTAGAGTCAAGTCAAGCAAAGTTAAGAAGTAAGTCCAAGCAAGTATTTAAAGCTTTTCAAGAGTCGTTATTGAACGTCTTAACGTCGTTTCAAGTTTCAAGTCAAGAAAAAAGTTTAGAGTTCCAAGTCAAGTAAAGAGTTTAGAGTTTCAAGTTAAGTCAAGAGCATAAAGTCGAGTCCATTTCTCCAAAGCTATTAGGGAACTATGTACTTCCCAAAGAAGTTTCTAATGTTTTTACATTTAAGTAAGAAAGGAACCATGTTTTCCTCAAGAGCCTTTGGGCTAAGTTTTGAGTAATTATCTCAATTAAAGAAAGATGTGTTTAAAACACTTATGAGCTAAAGTATATTTTTGGGAGTAGTCTTGAGCACCGAGTTGGGGACACGAGTTCATATTAACTCATCTCTCCATAAGAACCATGCAGCTAATATGGGGTTTAACGGGTCATACTTTTTAGATGATCCCGTAAAAATTAAGCTAGTGGATCCACTTAGTAAAGTTAGCTTCCTATATCACGGCCAGGTATAGGATGGTCCTTGGGCAACGTGAGGTAAAACGTTGTACCACCACTAGGGCTCATAGTGGTGGTTGTCGGTTAGAGAATCTCCTACAAAAGTGACAAAACTTATATTTCTTTTATATAAGTAAAGTTGAGTTGTTATTGTTTTATCATTTACGAGCTAAGTTGTTTACAATGTTATAAAAGCTTTATATATTGCATGTGTCTTATTGCTTTATATATTGAGTTTAGTTATTCATGAGTCGATCAGAGCCAAGGTAAGAGTTCATATGTACTCCTTTCAAGCTTAAGTTGTTGTTTAGCGGTCCAGCTCGCATACTCGTACATTTCATATACTGATGCCAGTTGGCCTGCATCGTTTTATGATGCAGACGCAGGTACCCAGGAACAGCATCCAGCACGCCGTTGATCCAGCTGAGCACTTCAGAGTCAGTGGTGAGCCTTCTTGCTTTTCGGAGGACTCGAATATTTTGTTATCTTAGTTTTGTTTTATTAGGATGTTGTAGGGTCTGTCCCAACATCCATCTCAGTGTTTTAGAGGCTTCATAGACAGTCAGTCAGCTAGTATTGAGTCTCTCATCTATGTATATATGTAAATATTCTATTTTTGAGACTCGAGTTGCCCTTTTGGGCCAGATTTTATCAGTTAAGTTGTTTTATGTCTTTGCATGGCATTGAGTTGTTCTGTTGAGTTAGGTTTCCGCTGAGTTAAGAAAGCCAGGCCAAGGGTTCGCTTGGGGCCAGCAATGGTCTCCGGGTGCCGGTCCCGCCCAGGGTGTAGGCTCGGGGTGTGACATATTTCTTTTGGTTGGGTTTTTTAGGCTTAAGTGGACTTATTATCAACAAAGGCCTATGATCATTTCCCAATTCCCAGCCTATATTATCTTAGCAGGACCAACGGGGCAAGTTCTAGATTAGCACAAACTGCATAAATATACAAAATCACCTCACACACACTTGGCAGATTGTTTCATTATTGAATCATTGAAACATCTAGTTCAAGTTCTAGCTTAAGTCCTGCTATCATATCGGTTCCTATCATGTCATATGAAGATCCAACACATTCAACTCATTAAGCCTACCGATATAGCACAATTCAAAATTTTGGAAAGGTATAATTTTTCATGCTCTTATGCCATCATGATTTCATTTTTTTAGTCTACTTCTACACTTATACAATCCTAAACATACCGGTTCAACAAAAATGTAAAAAAGTCCATAGGGGAAAAATAACACAGGCAAGAAAACCCCAAGGGAGGGTTATGAGTTGGGTTACTCAAACTTCACCCTGCCACTCACAACTCATTTACCCCTCCCCCACAAAAAATATGGTGCAATTGCACTCAATGCATAGGAAAACTGTCAAACAAAGGGTGAAGCAAACCTGTGGCGCGTAAGCGTCGAAGATCCATCAAGATGCGGGTGGGTTTAATTTCTCGAAACCCACTGGATCACCAATAGTGACGCCCTCAGTAGCACCCTCAACAGTAGTGGGATCACCATCAATAGTGACCCTCGAGCCATATGCTCCTCCAGCCATCTGACGTGCTCTCCGCAGCTTCAACTCCTCCTCAAAACGATATTATTGTTATGCCGCCTCTAACTGCTGCCACTCTTTCATCTTAGCCCATCTAGCCTCATCAGTTTCACTAGTGGGCTCAGAAGAGCGGGTGCGCTTCCAGCCACATGGGGAGGGATAAGTGGTGGCATCTCATCACCAAAAAGTGCACTCAACACCAAATAATCGGCCTCTACCTCAGCTGTGGCCTCGGGGACATCCTCAGCAGGAGCAAGAAAAGCATCAACATCAGATCAGAGCCTATCCAACTCTGTTTGGAAAGTAGTGAGATCAACAGTAGGCCCAGGCTGGGGCCTTTCTAATACCCTGAGCTCGAATGCATCCAAACTCTTGTGTACCGGCTTGATCTTATCATTCATCATCCTCTCCATGCGCGCCTTCGACTCCTCCACGAACCTCTGCATCCATAGTCTCATATGCTGCAATAGTGTGGCCATCTGATTCTCTAATTTCTGGACTCAGGCCACTGGTATCAAAATAGACCCTGAAGGGGTAGTAGCACGTAAAGAGCTCACAACATGATTAGTGGAAGTGGAAGGGGGAGCTCGTTCCTCTGTTGTACTTGCAAGCATAATATCAGCCTGCTCAAACTCAACTTGCTCAACCTCTCTGGCTAGATCAGCACCCAAATGAGGTAGATCAATATGTGGTCCCTTCTTTGGTGTTGCAGGGTTAGCCTTATCTCTAATGAGGCCGACATCAACAGTCTTCGTTGCCTCAGTCAATCTGTCACAATGCCAAATAGGCACAGTAGCCTCCCTACATAGCTGGAAAATAAGGCAGGGCAAATACATGGTGGTCGTCGTCCTGAACACCCTCTCATGTATCTCAATAATCAGAATGCGCGAAAAGTCAATCTCCAGCCCTTCCATAATAGATGCTAGCTTCACAGCTCTATCCCAAGTCACCATGTTGTCTGCCTGTGTAGGAGACAACTTTGTCCGTACAATGGATCAGAAGAATTTCACTGCAAAACTCAGGGTTGCATTTCTGATAGGCAAAGTTATGTTACACACCCACTCGGTGCCCTCTCCATCATCTGCAATGTGTCGAGCCATCCTTTTTAATAAAGACTCGCATTGATCGGCGTCTTTCTGGAAGGCCCTGCTCTGTACAATCCCCATTCTATAGTTGTACTCTAGTGTGCTAATCGATAGTGTGTGTGCTGGGTCGTAAATAAAATGGCAGATTGTAGTATCAGAAAATGTCCACAGACAAACTCCGCACCAATTTGGCATGTAGAGGAGGCTGAGCTAACGACTTAGCTAGCAGTGGCATAGTATTTCGCACGGTGGCAGTGTAGGAGGCATAGACCTCCCGGACCGTCTCCTCAGTGTACTTGCCCGGACTCTTCGCCATCCAGCCACACTTTTGCTTTTTGAACACCTCATCAATAGTTGGCACTGTGTGAAGGCTACCCGTAAGAACTCGGTGCTCCTGTGTAATAGTCTGGGCAACTTTCTGCTGCTTATTTCAGTACTACCCATCATAATAAATCTGGAACTACTGATTAATAACGTTTCAAAGATACTTCATCAAATTCTAAGCGTCAACGGTCATTAATCAGTATAATAACCCAACTAAATGAGTTGGGGTCGAATCCCACAGAGAGTGGTACCTGTTTAAGATTCAAGAGTAAAGTACGAATATTTTGAGATCATCCATAGGAATAGATATTTACAAATAAAAACATAATTCAAATTAGGGGGTGACACAAATGTCAAATAAATAGGGTTTTGGTTTTAACTATCAGCTACAACAACATCAAATAATACGAAGATGACAATAATGAGACGGGTTCTTGGGATGTGATTCGATTATAGGCTAATGTAGATACATGGGTAATTGCAACTGTTAGGAAATAACTGTAATTTAGTGAATAGGCTAGACTATAAAAGAGGTAAATTTTCTCTCGAACATGGACAATCATGCAAAATAAGAACAACCTATGCCTTAGTCCATTCACTCTCTCAAGTGAATGTGTGGAAAAGGGTTTAGGATTCACTCTCTCGAGCTGAACCCATGACAACCCAATACCCACAGACCATCAATCAATAATCTTGGTTTTAAAACCTCTATCTCGCAAGCCAAAAACACGAAGGTAGAACTGCATTTTCAACTACAATTCTTTAAATTAAACCATAATTACTGATTGAAATCACTTCTAAACAACATTTAGACTAACAATTAGCAATACCCATAAACTAAATCAGCCCATAATCACACCCCAAGAATTGGGGTTTTAGCTAGACATCATAAAAAGATAAAAATCGTTACCAAATTGTGTTTCCATAAACTGGGGACGATTGATTTCGTCTTTACAAAGGTCCAAATTGAAGAATCTCAAAGACCCACTTCCAATTTCTCAAAAATGGAAAACTTCAATTCTTCAAAGCTAAGAAAAAAATGTCTCAAAACTTAGAGTTCAAACTCAAAATTACTCTAATGAATAATATGATGTCAAAAACCTCGTAAACTAAATGTTCAAAACGTATTTATAGTTGCCAAAAATATGTTGCAAAAGAGCATTCGGCGCAGTAAGTCGGGCTCGACGATCCGCCCTTTGGTCAATGTCCTCGCCTTTTTGCCTTGGCCTTCAGCTTCCTCAAGTTCTGTAACTTTGGGCGATCCAACACTGCATCGCGGAACCACTCGGCGATTCGCTGACTGCTCCTTTCTCTCGCCAACTTGATTTTCTCCTTCAGGGCTTGGCACACTGGAACTATAGGCGGTCAATTGGCCACTCGGTGACTCGCCAAATGGACTTGTTAATCACCAGGCTCTCTTGTCTTCCTTCTTTCAGCTCGCTTCATTCCTTTTTGCAAGTTAGTGTCCTTATTTTGTTCCCCAATCCAAATACCTGGAAATCAAGGATTTTACATCAGTTATTGGCACAAAATAAGCATTTGAGGACACTGAATATATCCAAATAATGCCCTAAATGAGATAAAATTTCAGACTCATTAACACCCCCAACTTAAACTTTTGTTTGTCCTCAAGTAAAACTCAAGTTCAGCAGTTCAAAAAGGATGCCTCAAACAGTGCTACACAAGACTCAATCATGAATGTACACAAAAAGACTCAACTTACTCATGCAAGGATCAATTGTGCACTCAAAGATTCAAGTTTTGACTCACTATTATCAAAGATTCTCAAGTTCACAATACTTGCTACAAATGCAAGTTCAAGCTCAACAAAGTTACTCAAATGTCCTCACACAAAGATGGTTTAATATTCACACACAATTTTTTCAACAATTTATAGCTCCGGAATCACAACAACTCTCACACTCACAAAGATGAACACATGCATAACTTCATCCAAATGCTTGCCCTTATTTTCCAATCAACCTTCGTTTTAGCTCATTCAAGATCAAAAAGGTATTTTTAAGGCTTGTAACGGGGCTTAGTGTAAATGTGTGGTCATTTAGGCTCAGTGGCTGCTGATGAGTCCACAATTTGGACTCTTTTAGGGTTTTATTTTAATGGATTTAGTGTCCTTAAATGCATATTTTGTCTCAATAGCTGTTGTAAATACTTAAAATTTCAGGTATTTGAACTTTGGGACAAAACATGGACACTATAGAGCAAAAAGGAACAAGGCAACCGAAAGAGCGAAGAAAAGAAGGCCTGAGGATCGCCTAAACCATTGGGCGAGTTGCTGAATGGCCTTAGTCTCGCCCAATGTTCTAGTGTGCTGAGCCCTAAAAGAAAAGATCAAGTTGGCGATGAAAGGGACTAGTCGGCGCATCGCCGAACAGTTACACGAAACAGCACCATAACACCCAATGATTCAAAACGCGAAGATGCTGAAGGCAAAAGCTGAAAGGCGATGAACCAGATCAAAAGGCGGATCGCTGAGTGCATCAGCGATCCTGACTAACTGCGCCAAGTGGTCCTTCACAACACAAATTTTTGAAAACTATAAATACCCATTTAAATCTGTAGCTTAGTATCAAGTTGTAGCGAATTATTACTGATTTTTATAATATTTGAGTATGAGTTCTTAGAGTTTTTAGGAGACATTGTTCTTGAGCTTTGAAGGCTTTCATCCCCAAGAAATTGGAAGTGGGCATCAAAGAATCTTCATCTTAGACGTGTTTAAAGACATTATTTATCGTACCCATTTGATGGAAACACTTTTAGGTATTGATTTCTATCTCTTTTTCATATCTAGCTAAAACACCAATTCTTGGGGTGTGATTATGTGAATATGGGTTAAATTTGCTGTTAGGTATTGCTCATTGATAGCCTATTTGCTGTTTAAATGTGATTTCGTTTAGTAGTTGTGTTTGAACTTAATGGGATTGTAGTTGCAAATATGATTTCATCTTAGTGTTTTTGGCTTGCTCGAGAGAGATGTTTTAAAACCAAAACTACTAAATCGATAGCCTGTGGTTATTGGGTCGTCGTGGGTTCAACTCGAGAGAATGAATCCTAGACCTTCTCCCACACATTCAGCAGTAGAGAGTGAATGGGCTAAGGCGAAGGCTGTGCTTAATTGTTGCAACTCGGTGTTTGAGAGAAACCGAGTTGATTCGGGGTAAGTTGTTCGAGAGAAAATTTACCCCCACTAAAGTCTAGCTTAGTTACAAATGTTCAGCAATTTACTATCAATAGCATTTACCAGTTGTTTATTTTATCCCATATTCCTATCACATCCCAAGAATCCCGTCTCTCTAATTTGCATCTTTATATATATTTGCTCTTTTTGGTTTATTAGTTGAATACAAACCTCCCATTGATAATTTACATTTGTGTCATTTTTTTGATCTAATATGTTTGTTTTCGTTAATGTTTATAACTATGATTGATTAGAGCTAAGTTTTACTTTTCTATTTAATTTTCGATTACTAACCACTCCCTTGGGACTCGACCCCAACCCATTCGGTTGGGTTATATCACTGCACGCGATCGTTGACACTTGAATTGATAGTTGTGTCTTTGATTACGTCAAACATCAAAATGGCGTCGCTGACGGGGAGTGGTGTTGATTGAGAATTTTTAGTTAAGTCGAATTTCGTACTTGTTAGTTATTAGTCTACTCAGTTAATTTTTAGCTTTGTGTTTTGCTTGTCTGAGCTTTGAAACAGAGGAGGTGAGTATGTCTAGCAGTACTCACGAGCAAATTGAGTTTCCTCCATTAGAAGTAATGATGTTCAGGGATCACATTCTAATCTTCAAACAATTGGTAGGTGAACGGATTCATGAGTCATGGGCAAGGTTTAAAGAACTGCTAGTTCAATGCCCAACTCATGAAATTCCCGATATAGTCCTCCTGGATTTCTTTTACAGAAGTATTGGTCTCGAAAACAAGGTATTGGCTGACCAACTCATTCCGGGTGGTATTACACAACAACCCTATGTGATAGCAGCCCACCTGCTTGATAATATGGCTGAAACAAACCAAGAAGTAGAGAAGGACTTCATGTTGGTCACACTGATGACTCAGATGGATGAGTTGGCCAAAAATATAGCGGAGATTGAAGTCCAATGCAAAAGGAAGGACAAATACATCCCTCCTCAGGAGAGAAAAAGGGCTAAGGACAATGAGGGTAAACGCGTCGAAGAAATTCTCTCGATCATTCTCCACAAGGTGAATGAACATGATATGGTGCTGGAAGAGATGAAGGAGAAGATCGAAGTGATGAAACAGATGATTGATTCTCATCCCAGATCGATCCAGCTGCTCGAGAACCTTATGGGTCATGTGATGCCTCAACTCTACCCGTAGCAAAACTGGGGTTGCTAAGTGATGTTATGGCTAACCCCAAAAGTGGAGTTTAGGTGTTGACTCACGTCGTGCCACGACGTTAACTAATGCGTTGTTTGGGAGGCAACGCAAAACCCTTTATTGCCTTATTTTTGTTTTAGAAATAATGGTGTGTTGATTGTGTAGATTAAAGTGTGGGAAGTGGTTGAAAATTGTAGGTTGGAGAGCTAAAAGTTCCATACGGTGCATCGCTGAAGAGGTCGGCGACCCCGACCTAGACCACCATTAGTCTCAAGGAAATTTTTATGTGGAGTCTGTAAAACTCAGCGAGCCTAGGAAATCATTGGCGAATCGCCAACCAGGTCGGTGATCTCGACGTAGACCGCTATTTGGACCCCCACATTAACTGGAGGGCCTGTAAAACTCGGCGAGGTAAGTGAACACTCAACGTGTCACCGAGTGGGTTGGTGAGCACGACTAACGTCATTGAACGGATGAAATCTGGACTGTTTATTCAAGTGCCAAAGGTTTAAATATTGAATTCTTTCAATTTCCCTCATTTTTCATCTTCCCAAACTCGCACCCATCTAGTATTTTCGATATTTTTGCACTCTATAAGTATTTTAGTTGATTGATTGGTGCTTGGATTTGGATTACATTGTAGCCTAGATTTTCAGTACTTATTAATTGGCAATTAAGGTTGGTTTTCCAAACCCCGAGTTTAGTTTATTTGAATTTGTATTCATTTGCAATGATATTATCTTAGTGATGTGTGTTGGGACTCTATGATAGGGTTAGAGTGTTTAAATGACTGAATTGAATCATTAATCCTGCCCGTAATGCTTATAGTGTCAATTTCTTGTGCTCTTATGTGTTGAATTTGGTAAATTCTTGTGGGGTTGTGCTTGTGTGTTGGTTAGATTGATTGGGTGAAGTCTGATTAACCTGTATTTGTGCTAAATGGCATAAATTGCACAATGATAAAGTGGGTGACACCATTATTAAAGGTAGAAGTCGTCAAATGGCCAAATTTGGCAAAACCCGGAGAAGTCTGAGTATCCCAGGGTAATAGGTGTTATGGGTCTGAGCTTAATTTAACTAGTGCATGCTTTGTTTTTTGTTTTTGGGGGTTGCGGGGTTGAATTCGAGAAGTTGGGTTAAAAAAGGAACGTTGGGTCATTTGGCGAGCTGGGTCGAGCTCGCTGAACCACTCGGCGGTTTGCCTAATGTCCCCATCTCACCTTTAATTTTATTCTTTATTTGATTATTGGTTTTGTAACTTTCGGCGAGAAGCCTGAGGTCGCCGAAAGCACTCGGCGACTCGCCGAATGTATTCTTGATTACCCTTTGTTTGCACCTCTGAACCTTATTTGCTCTGTAACTTTTGGCGAGTGGAACCTTGCTCACCAATTATTGTCCGTGATTCACTGAAAGGCCTTTCCCATCGCCAGTTTGTCACAACTTTTAAGTCAATTCTTTCAGCGAGCCCGACATAGCTCGCCAAAGCAATTTGGCGACTCGCCGATTGATTCGGCGAGTCTTTCTGCAACTATGTTTCTATGAATTTGATTAAGCTTGTTTTAATTTTTTCCTGTTTTGCAGAAATGGCTAGATCAAAAGTTGCAGGAAGAAACATGCCACCCCGAAGGAAAACAAAAGGGGTTTACACTCAATGAGGGTGTAGTTGCATCCAGAGGCAAAGCCACAAAACTTTCCACAACTGGTGGGAAAGGCAAAGGTAAAGGTAAAGCACCTGCGTCACCGGAAGCAAGTTCCGACAGTGATGGCATTTATGCCACTTACCTCACCTTATCTGAGGGTGAGGATGACCATCATGAGCCTCAAACTATAGAGTCTGAGGATGATGAGCTTGTCATAGCATAGAGGGCGGAGTTATGATCTAAAAATATGAATGATTTATCTAGGATCAGGAATCCTCAGCCTACCACTCTTACTTCTCCAGTCCCAGAACAAGCAATGGTGCTGACACCCCAAGTACAGGGTCCTCCACCCAAGTCAATGAACAGATTAAAGACGGAGGTGCTGAGGATGATCCTTGAAGAAAAGCATCTGTCCAGAGATGGGGATATCGACAGGTACCCAGAGATAATGGATTTCTTGAAATCTCACAAGTTCCAAATTTTCACCAAACCTCGGGGCCCGTATATTCCAAATTGGGTCCGGGAGTTCTATGCCTCTTATGGAACCTTGATTCCACAAAGAAAGAATGAAGCAATTGAATTCAAACCAGTCGATTATGTGGTAGTCTGGGGCAATAAAGTGTTGTGTGACAGTACTACGATAAATGCAGTCTTGGAGTGCACCAATAATATTGCCGACCCTCACTAATACATGATGAAGACTAAGTCATTCAAGGGAATAAAAAACTAGATGGCTCATATTATCTGTGATGACACTCTAAATTGGTTAGAGGTAAGTCCCCCGATAATGAAAAGGGACATGCATGTAGCTGTAAGGTACTAGTTTGGCTTTATCAGCAATACTGTAATGCCATCCTAGAATGAGTCCGTTCTTCGCCACTCTAAGGTGGCTTGTCTTGGCGCAATCATTACACATGAGCGAATTAATCTGGGGAAGATCATTGCTTTAGAGATTCTCATGCGTGCCAAGCAGCACCAGGCCTCTCTTCCCTTCCCGGTATTGATAACCAAGCTGTGCAAACGAGCTCGGGTACCTAGAGATGCCAAGAAAGATGTGGAAGTGATTCCCACATCCTCTATCGATATCCGGAGGATCGATGCAGAATATTTAAAGGACCAAGCTGAAAAGAAGAAGAAGGTAGCCCCGATGGACTCCTCCCCGGTTGTAAACACAGACTCATCACCTGTAGAGGCATCTTTGCCTACTCCGGCCCCTGGGCCTTCAGGTACTCCTTGTGTTGTATCTTCTGATGTCCCTAGTTCTTCTATTGCTGCACTGCCTCCCAGACCTACTGATGTTGCTGTCTCCCGTGCTCCGATCACTTAGGCGTCATTACTTCGGATGGGACAACTTGCCTATTCTGCAGATCGTCGGGCAGACAAACTTGAGACCTCCATTCCTGGCATGATTCCGGCTATCTTGACTGATGTTGTGACACCATTGAGCGCTGCTATTGATACCCTTGCGGCAAAGATAGCGGTGTGTGAGCGTAGCCAAGGGGCTACTGAGGAGGTACCGGCTTTAAAAGCTGCCATTGTTGAGCTGAGGAAAGATGTGGACTACCTGAAATCCACCGATATGTCCATGGTCTTTGGAACAGTAGAGATTCCAGATGTGCTCGAAATGCCTCCGACTACCATTGGACATGAGGATAGAATAGAGCAGATAGCCAATCCTGAGTCAGAGGTATAAATTGATGAGGAGATGCCTGAGGAGACTGAGGGAACTGCAGATGAGGACCTGACTGAGACTGAAGCAGCCATGTTAGATGCGGCTGTGTAGGCTTCCCTGGCAAATACACTTTTTGTTGTCTCTAGTGGAGCTGACACTTCTGAGATGACTCTGGGCACTGATGCCCAGACAGATGGAGCGACTGCGTAGACATGATCTCCTCTTTACCCCATCTCTGTCGTACTTTATTTTATTTTCGGATATTTTCGTTTTCATTTGAGAACAAATGTTTTTATTTGTGGTGGGGTGAGGCCCATCTTTTGTGACTTCATTTTATTTATATAATTGGGCTTTGAGCTAAATTTGTGTTATACACTGCTTTTTGTGGAAGGTTTGAGCTTATGGCTCCTTGCGTTTAATTGTAAATGATTTTTGACCCTTTCGAAAAAATTTTGCCACCTCTTGTATGTGTTGAATGTAGCTGTTCTGTTGCAAATTTGAGTATCAGCTTCGATCAATATCGATAACTTGAATAGTGCTCATAATCGAACATAAATGAATGCACAGCTACAATGAGGCCAATTGAAGTTGCATAGAGAATATGTGAACTTTTTGCATCTCGTTGTGACTAGCCAATTATCGAATTGAGTCTCTTGTGATGAACATTGCACACTAGCGAAAGTCTGGAGCCTTGTTTGACTTTGGTGTCAATGCCTTGTGTGATGAGCTTATCGTGAACCATGCATGATGACACTTAGAATTTTTCCCGTTGGTCCGGTTGACTAAATGATGCAATTTCTTGAGATGATCTTAGGCAACTTTAAAGAGTGTGAACCAATTTGAAAGTATACCTCTTTTGTGGCTTACCTTGTGAGTGTGTTAACCTCTTTTAAGCACCCTTTGAGCCTTGACCTTTTCTTGGAAGAAACTTGGTAACATTGTAACCTCTCCTTATCCATTACCCATAATCCTCATGATCTCTGGTTTGTTTGAATAGCCAACTTAGGCCAAAAGCCTAAGTTGGGGGTGTGGTGAAAATAGAAGGCAAATCAAGTAAATGCAAAGAAGTCCCTCATGCCCATGTTTCGAGAAAATGGAACCCCTCCATATTAAAAAAAAAGAGAAAAAGAAAGAAAAAGTGGTGAAATAAAGTTGTGAAAATACAAAGAAAATAGGGTTTCCAATGACTTATGGAAGATGAATAAGAGGTGACTTTTGAGCTTGAATGAAAATGACAAAGAGAAGGAAATAAGGTGTTGTTCACATCACATTTCATGAGGATTTTCAGCCTATAAGCCTAAATGACCATACCATTACACTCTGCCCCATTACAAGCCTTGAAAAGACCTTTTTGATCTTGAATGAGCTGAAGCAAAAATTGATTGGAAAATAAGGGCAAACCTATGGGTGAAATCATGCATTGTGTTTATCTTTTTGAGTGTAAGTCTTGATCTTGATTTCGGAACTTTAATTGATTGAACCATTGAGTGAATATGGAATCATTCTTTTTGTGAGGGTATTTGAATACCTTTGTTGAGCTTGAACTTGCATTAGAAGCAAGTATAGTGGGCTTGAGATTCGTTGGTAATTGTGAGTCACAACTTGAATCTTTGAGTGCACAATTGATCCTTGCGCAAGTAAGTTGAAACTTTTTGTGTGCATTCATGATCAAGTCTTATGTAGCACTATTTGAGACATCCTTGTTGAACTACTAAACTTGAGTTTTACTTATGGACAAACAAAAGTTTAAGTTGGGGGTGTTGATGAGTCCACGATTTGGACTCTTTTAGGGCTTTATTTTAATGGATTTAGTGTCCTCAAATGCATATTTTGTCTCAATAAATGTTGTAAATACTTAAAATTTCAGGTATTTGAACTTAGGGACAAAGCATGGACACTAAAAAAAGGAACAAGGCAGCCGAAAGAGCAAAGAAAAGAAGGCCTGAGGATCGCCTAAACCATTGGGCGAGTCGTCGAATGGCCTTAGTCTCACCCAATGTTCCAGTGTGCTGAGTCCTGAAGGAAAAGATCAAGTTGGCGATGAAAGGAAGTAGTCGGCGTGTCGCCGAACAGTTCCGTGAAGTAGCACCATATCGCCCAATGATTCAAAACGTGAAGATGCTAAAGGAAAACACTGAAAGGCGATGAACTAGACCAAATGGAGGACCGCCGAGTGCATCGGCGATCCCAACTAACTGCGCCGAGTGGTCCTTCACAGCATAAATTTTCAAAAACTATATATACCCATTTAAATCTATAGCTTAGTATCAAATTGTAGCGAATTATTACTGATTTTTAGAATATTTCAGTTTGAGTTCTTTAAGTTTTTAGGAGACATTGTTCTTGAGCTTTGAAGGTTATCATCTCCAAGAAATTGGAAGTGGGCATCAAAGAATCTTCATCTTAGACGTGTTTAAAGGCATTATTTATCATACCCATTTGATTGAAACACTTTTAGGTATCAATTTCTATTTCTTTTTCATGTCTAGCTAAAACCCCAATTCTTGGGGTGTGATTATGTGAATATGGGTTTAATTTACTGTTGGGTATTGCTCATTGATTGCCTATTTGTTGTTTAAATGTGATTTTGTTTAGTAGTTGTGTTTGAACTTAATGGGATTGTAGTTGCAGATACAATTTCATCTTAGTGTTTTTGGCTTGCTCGAGAGAGAGGTTTTAAAACCAAAACTACTAAATCGATAGCCTGTGGTTATTGGGTTGTCGTGGGTTCAGCTTGAGAGAGTGAATCCTAGACCTTCTCCCACATATTTAGCTCGAGAGAGTGAATGGGCTAAGGCAAAGGTTGTGCTTAATTGTTGCAACTCGGTGTTCGAGAGAAATCGAGTTAATTCGGGGTAAGTTGTTCGAGAGAAAATTTACCCCCACTAAAGTCTAGCTTAGTTACAAATGTTCAGCAATTTACTGTCAATAGCATTTACCCAGTTGTTTATATTATCCCATATTCCTATCACATCCCAAGAATCATGTATCCCTAATTCGCATCTTTATATTTTTGCTCTTTTTGGTTTATTAGTTTAATACAAACCCCCCATTGATAATTGACATTTGTGTCTTTTTTTTTATTTAATATGTTTGTTTTCGTTAATGTTTATAGCTATGATTGATTAGAACCAAGTTTTACTTTTCTATTTAATTCTCGATTACTAACCGCTCCCTTGGGACTCGACCCCAACCCATTCGGTTGGGTTATATTACTGCACGCGATCGTTGACACTTGAATTGGAAGTAGTGTCTTTGATTACGTCAAACATCAGCTGCTACCCTCATGAAATGTAGTATGAACAACACTTTATTTCCTTTTCTTTAACAATAACATTCCTACTCAAAATTCACCCCATTATTCATTTTCCATGAAACTTTGGACACCCCATTTCTTTTTGCAACTTTATTTCAAAACTTTTTCATTCTTTTTCTTTTCTTTGCTTCTTCTTCTCTATTTTTTATATGGAGGGGTTCCATTTTTTTTTTAAACCATGGGTAGAGGGGAATTTCTTCACATTTCTTGATTTACCTTCTCTTTTCACCACACGCCCAACTTAGTCTTCTGGCCTAAGTTGGCTATTCAAACAAACCACAGCTCATGAGGATTAAGGGTGAAGGGGTAAAGAAAGGTCACAATTTTATCAAGTTTCTTCCAAGAAAAGGGTAAGGCTCAAAGGGTGTTCAAGCAAAGATCACACACTCACAAGGTATAATGTCAAATTGTTTCACTCTTTAAAACTGTTGCCTAAGATCATTTCAAAAGTTCACATCACTTGGTCAACCGGACCAACGGGGCAAATTCTAGGTGTCATCACACAAGGCATTGACACCAATGTCAAACAAGACTCCACACTTTTGCTAGTGTGCATCGTTCATCACAAGAGACTCAATTTGATAATCATCTAGTCACAACGAGATGCAAAAAGTTCACATATTGCCTATGCATCTTTATTAGCCTAATCGTAGCCGCACATTCATGTTTGTTCGATTGAGAGCACTATTCAAGTCATCGGTATTGATCATAACCGATACTCAAATTTGCATAAGAATAACCATATTCAAACACGATAAAAAAGGGTGGCAAAATTTTTTAGGAGGGTCCAACAACCAATTTCAATTAAAACAAGGATCCACAAGCTCAAATATCCATATCACAGTGCCAAAACACAATATATAGCACAAAACCCAATATATACACACAAAAGTCATAATCACAAGAGGTAGGTATGGAAATACCTCACCCCCACCATAAACAAAAAATAATTTGTAAATGCAATAAAATATCCAAAAATTAATAAAAATGACAGAGATGGAGGTAAAGAGAGATCGTGTCTACACAATCGCTCCATCTGTCGGGGAATCAGTGCCCAGTGTAGTAGCAGCAACACTCGATCCACTAGGGCCTGCCATGGACGTCTCTATCAACAATGTATGAATCACCAACTCTACAATTGTCTCCTCTAGATCTGACAGGTCTCCATATATGCTCTCCTCTTTCACCTCAATCTGTTCCTCATCGATCTCTGCCTCTGACTCATCAGATGCTATGTCATCCATCTGTACATCTCCGGTGGTAGTCGGAGGAAACTCAGATATAGCTGGAACACCCTCTGTCTCGGCTACCTCAAATAAAGAGGTGAAGTCTGTAGACTTGAGATAGTCTACATCCTTCCTCAAATATGCCACCTCGGCTCTCAAAGTTGTCACATCTGAAGTCGCCCCCTGTCTACTCTCACAAGTCTCAACTCTTGCAGTGAGAGTGTCAATCGATGCTCGTAGGGAGTCATTGAGGCTAAGATAGCAGCCTCTATCATCTATGGTACCGTAACCTCCAATCGAGTAGCCCTCACATCCACAAAATGGGCTAAGTGCCCCATCTTCAGGAGCATAGCCGGAGTGATCGTGGTGGGCTGGGCTGCAGTAGAAGTACCAAGAGTCTAGGAGGAAGAAGTACCTGAAGCCCCGGAGGCCGGAGTAGGCAAAGATGCCTTTGCAGGAATTATCTCTATGTCAATCTCCGGGGATGTGTCCACCAGAGCTGCTCTCCTCCTGTCTGCCTCTTCCCTAGTGTACACGGCCTCTATACGCCGAATATCAGTGGAGGATGTAGGGGTGACCTCAAAATCTCTTGTCTCCTCACGAAGAACTCCAGCACGCCGACACAGCTCTATAATCAGCACCGGGAATGGTAGGGAGGTCTGGCTCTGCTTGGACCTCATGGTCATCTCCTGCTCTATGAGGAGTCCCAAGTTAATGCCCCTCCTGGATATGATCGACCCAAGGCAGGCCGTCTTAGGGTGGCGGAGGATAAACTCGTTCTAGGACGGCATGATGGTACTGTTGATAAAGCCAAACCAGAACCGAGTAGCAATATTCAGGTCCTTCTTCTCGATGGGGAACCCTGCCTCGATCCACCTCGGGGTGGTATCAGAAATCAACGGTGCAAGCCAGCCCTCTAAGTCATCCAGGGACTGAGTAGTAGGCAAGCCCTCATATGCCAGTGTAGCACCTAGAGTCCCGTCAAGTACAATATTCATGTAATCACTACTGCACCCGAATTCTTTACCCCGAGCCATGACTGACTTCACCGGTCTGAAGGCAATGGTCTTCTTCTTCCCCTTGGGCACCAACTCTCGGTATGCTGTATAAAAGTCCTTTAACCCATGTAGGAATGAAGGGGCCTCAGGGACTAGTGAACTGCTCAAACCGGTGGAACTAGAGGGAGTCCCTCACTGCGGAGTATCTTCCCTCAAGTCCCTCTGTAGAAAGTAGTTTCTCCTCCAGAATAGTCTGCAACCCATCGGCTTTTAATATGTTGAGTAGCCTTAGAGGATTGGGGCCATAGGTGGTGCCGGAGCTAGAACTGTATTAGCTAGAGAGGGGGCTGCTGGAGCTCTCGAGGAGTCAGGGCGAGACCTAGCACGGATCTCCGCTCGCCTAGACTGTAATGGCTGGTCATCCTCCAGCTCAGATAATACAGCTTGGGAGTCAAAGGCCTCTCCCTCGCTGCCGGAGTTGTGCAACAGAACCTCAGATGCTGGCCTCTTGCCTCTATTCTTGCCTCCCTTTGGAGGCTCTGTTCTTCCCTTTTTAGGAGGATTGCCTCCCATTTCATTTATCACCATGCCCCGTGCTCGTTTATGAGGCGACATGTCAATGTTGGTTCTAGCCATATCTGCAAAAACATCAAAGAAGGTGAGAAATAGTTCAAGCAAAAATTAACAAGTAAACATGATTCACAGTTTGAGATATCAATATGAGATGAAAACTAGGGCATAAGTGTTCCCCACAAGCTCTTAATGTAGTATTCCTAATAATAGTAACTCTATCCTAGTGTTAACATGCAATGTTGATAAGTTAGGTATCCCTAAGTGATTGGTCCTCCAAGTAGGGAATTTCACCACACAACTTGGTTCGTCTACGGGTGTTTACACCACTAACCCTTACCCTTAACCCTAGATTAGCCTTCGCATGATTAAGGTCAGGCTATTAGATAGCGGCTAAACAGGTCTAAATCTCTGTTGTTGAATACTTTTCTCATTCATTACTTCTTTGGTCCAACAAGTAGGAATGAGGCGATTTCTAACGTTGGTCACCGTTAAAAATCATTTAAAATTTAACAATACATGCATACAATATTCTAGAATTACTTAATTATTAGTCATACATTGTTAATTGCTCATGGTTCCCACAACCCTAGTTGTAGAGTTAGCTACTCATGCTTGAGAATTCACAATTCATATTAGGGTTAATAAGATAAATCATAAACTTACAATTAGAATAGATGAATATCGTAATCTTGAATTAAAAATCAAAAGCAAAATGCATAAAACTAACTTCAAGAATTAAGATGCTAAAGTGTTTGCAAAATAATTCCAAAATCCAAAAAGAAAGTCTCCAAAAAGGTCCAACATCCCATAAACCGAAAATACAACTTATATTTATAGAAACTAAATCCTAAACCAAGTAGGAAAAGAAAATATAGGAAATTGTGGTTTGGGCAGTTTCGATCGACGGCTGCAAACAACGGACTATGGATCAACCAACGGTCCATGGTTCTCCTCTATGGTTCAGCAGTTGGCCAAAATTCTTGGTCTTCAATCGATGGTCATTATCTACGGTCCGTAGGTCAGTTTACGGTCAGTCTTGTTTCTCTATGGTTCAAGTATTGAAACTCAACTTTCTGAATCAAACAACGACAGGTGACATACGGTCCGTCATCCATACTACGGGGAGTCATTTGCCTCCGTTGTTCCACACTTAGTCAGGCTTCCTTGAACTCACTTTCCACGCCTCCACCTATGGCTCGCTCGTGGTTGGGTTCCGTCACTGCCAACTTCTGCTACTTCAGCTCTTTTCTCACTCAACTGCTCCAAACCTATTCTCTACAAAAATTATATCAAAATACCATCATATTTAATAACAAAATGTCCAAGACTCACACAAACTTCAAGTATAATGCATCAAAAATATTGTAAACTCACGGTACATCAGTACCATGGCGATACACTAACAATTTGTGTGTGGATTATATGAGAAAAATGGATATGTGTTGTTGTTATCATGTGGGACATGTTTCGTGTGTTTGTTAAGTCAAGATTTGTGACTAAGAGTCTATGTTTGTTGTGACTTGTTGACATATGTGTGGGCTTGTATTACAATATCTTGGTTTCATGTTTACATTCATATCTTCGGAACTAACGGATAATCCTATTAGTACACTATAGTATGTGTACATATACTGCACTTACCTTTTTTGTTGAGTATCGGGTAAATTCAAATAGCTACTACGAGACCTCAGTTGTCAGATGCGCGACATCTGAATCCAAGAATGGGCTATTTTTCTGCTGTGGATTCTTCTCTATTTTTTTTTTTTCATTTTTCGGACTCAAACACTTATAGACTATTAGATGTTATGTTCTTCTTTGGGGTTTCATCCCCCACTCTTAAATTGTTAGGTATTTTGGTTCTACAACTTTCAGTTTCTAGAGAGATGTTTTCCGCAGATGTTATGATAAATGATTGACTTAATGCGAACTTAATCTTTTATTTGTCTTAAACTATTTTCTTTTTAAAAAAATTAATGATTTATTCCTTATGGGTGGTGCTTGATGGGTCGGTGATTGGGATGGTAGTTGGTTCTCCCATCGGAGGGTTAGGTCATGACAGAAGCCCATTAGTATCTAGGTAAAATCAAAAGGGATAGGTTCAAATATATACAATAAATTAATTAGTTTACAATAAATATAGTCATATTGTTATTTACAAAAAGAAATAATTAGTCATTGAAAGTATATACTCACTATACATTATGATACACTCAAAAAGTTGAATATAGCTTACATATACATGAATTTTACGCTGACTATATATTATGATACACTCAAAAAATTGAAAATAGCTTAATTATACATGAAGAAATTGACTATTCAATCTCAACCAACTCAAAATCTCCTCTAATCAATCTCAAATTTTAGATATGAAATCCTCTCAATATTTTGAGTCTTTTAATATATAATTCATTCGAAACAATTCACCTTAGTGGTATATCAAATTTTAAAGAAAAAGAGGAAGCAACAAAGAAGAAGGGGGAGGAGGAGAAGGAGGAAGAGGGAGAATGAAGAAGAAGAAGAGGAGGAGGAGGAGGTTGTCTCTGACCATTTTTTTTGGTAAACAGTAAGTTCGAACGACCATTTTTTAAAATTTGTATAAATTGGGATAAAATAAATGTTAAACAAAATTTATGAGCTGGCATTTTGTATAATTATTCTAAATCAGAATGAAGATTGGCCATCCTTTTAAGTGCTTTGACCCAAGGTTGAAGGCTGCAATTTTGAATTTAAGTACTTTGAAAGCTAGATTTTTCTCCTTTTCAAACTCTTTTCATATTTAATTAAAGGGAAAAGACTTAAATATGTCATCTATTAGAAATGATTTATCTATGTTATCCATTTAAAATTGGATTCATTTATGTCATTATGGTTACAACACAGGTTCATTCGTGTCATTATTTTTTAACAGAAAATACATTTGTTTTGCAAAATCATTTACATCAATAATTTAAATCCATCAAATTAAATTGACCCACCCACATTCCTCTTAACCCCAATATTGTACCCGAACACTACCCTTTAAACCCAACTAATTTGAGGCGAGGTGGCATAAATGGTTTTGCAAAACCAAATATGTTTTATGTTAAAAAATAATGGCACGAGTGAATCTTTGTTGGCTATGGCATAGATGAGTCCAATATTTAACAGATGACATAAATAATTTATTTCTAATAATTCGATGACATATTTGAATCTTTTTCCTAAAATTAATTATAGTAGAAAAAAATGTGACACTCAATTTAGTGAATGTTTACCTAGCTAGTTCCACCTGTCTTGCACAATATTTATTAAAATCGTATTTTTTTTCCACATGTATGAGTTTATGTAGATAATGTTAAGAGGATTTTATATGTATTTTGAGAAATTAATTTTTCACATTTCAAATTTATAAGGTTACATGATGGACATTCAATGTCAATACTGTATATTTGTACTGGGCAAATCAATTATATGTGTATCATACATCTAGATCACGTATATAAGATTAATAAAAATATAATATTAAATAAAAGAGATTAACTACTATCCACTGTGGACAAGAAAATTACCGTCAATTTATTTTTAAAAATATTTATTTTTCTTAATATATTCATATATTATTAATATTTAAATAAAAATAATAATAAAAAAAGTATTATATGGTACCTTGGATTCTAAATTTATTAAAATATGAAGAACTGCTTTCTTCATCCTCATTACTTTCACCCTCCTTCTCCGTAAACACCATTGAAGCAATTTGTGACATTCATCAATGGTAACTTAATTCTTACTCATTATTTTTTTTAGAATCTAGACTAATTAATTTCATACATTAAAATATGAAAACATGTTTGGATAGGTGTTTCCATTGTTTCAGACATTGTTTTATCTTCTTAGTTCATTCAATCAACAACACAAATTATTGAAAACAAAACGTTAGTCCATATACCACCATATGTACTCCAATTCAAATAATACTTAAAGTCGATAGTATCAAAAATATTTCAACGTTATTTCAAAGAAATAAACCTTAAAATTTTAAAACGTCTTTTAAAAAAGAAAAAGAGAAGATGAAAAATCATTAATTGATGAATAATAGTTAATCTCTAAATAAAATCATTAATTTGGCACACCAATCTTGACATAAAAGGAAGAGAAATTGCATATGCGTACACATATAATATGGCTATCCAAAAATGTGTATACAATGCAACAATTTCTCATGAGTTAATCTACATCATTCAAAAAATTAAATGTATTATTTTACATATAATTCAACCCTCAAAAGTTTTAAGTATTGACCTTGACCATTTAAATTGCCCAAATTTTATATGTAGGGTGAAGTCGTGATCCACACATATTATTTACATCAATTCCATAAGCTATAAATACTCTTATATTTAAAATGACTTTTTTCAACATGCCTACTTCACTGCTCTAAAGGGTATTTTTGTCTTTTCAATTCCCTATTATAACTATGTGTCTTCCTCCTATGTTTTCAATTTACACATCACTTGTCTTCATCAGTTTATACTTCATTGTTCTTTGCACATCACAGTTCTTCTCCTTTCTTCAGCAATCTATCCAGGTAAGGGCTCTTCTATGTTTTCATGCTTCATTGTTCTAAAGGGTATTTTTGTCTTTTTATTTACCTATTATAACTATGTGTCTTCCTCCTGTGTTTTCAATTTACACATCACTTGTCTTCATCAGTTTACACTCCAATGTTCTTTGCACATCACATTTCTTCTCCTTTCTTCAACATTCTATCCAGGTAAGGGCTCTTTCACGTTTTCATGCTTCACTGCTCTCAATGGTATTTTCGTCTTTTCAGTTCCCTATTATAACTATGTATCTTCCTCCTGTGTTTTCAATTTACATATCATTTGTCTTCATCAGTTTATACTCCACCGTTCTTTGCACATCACAGTTCTTCTCCTTTCTTCAACATTCCATCCGATTAAGGGCTCTTCCATGTTTTCATGCTTCACTGCTCCAAAGGGTATTTTCGTCTTTTCAGTTCCCTATTATAACTACGTGTCTTCCTCCTATGTTTTCAATTTACACATCACTTGTCTTCATCAGTTTATAGTCAACTGTTCTTTGCACATCACATTTCTTCTCCTTTCTTCAGCATTATATCCAAGTAAGGGCTCTTCCATAGTTTTCATGTTTCACTGCTCTAAAGGGTATTTTCATATTTTCAGTTCCATATTATAACTACGTGTCTTCCTCCTATATTTTCCATTTACACATCACTTGTCTTCATCAGTTTATACTCCACCGTTATTTGCACATCACATTTCTTCTTCTCTCTTCAACATTCTATCCAAGTAAGAACTCTTCCATGTTTTCATACTTCACTGCTCTAAAGGGTATTTTTGTCTTTTCAGTTCCCTATTATAACTACATGGCTTCCTCTTGTGTTTTCAATTTACACATCACTTGTATTCATCAGTTTATACTCAATCATTCTTTGCACATCATAGTTCTTCTCCTTTCTTTAGCATTCTATCCAGGTAAGGGCTCTTTCATGTTTTCATGCTTCACTCCTCTAAAGGGTATTTTCGTCTTTTCAGTTCCCTATTATTACTTCGTATCATCCTCCTGTGTTTTCAATTTACACATCACTTGTCTTCATCATTTTATACTTCACTGTTCATTGCACATCACAGTTCTTCTCCTTTCTTCAGCATTCTATCCAGGTAAAGGCTCTTACATGTTTTTCTTCAATTTTTTCGTATCATCTTTGTTTTCTTGAAAATTAAAATTTAGAAATCTCTCTGTTTTATCTTTCTTTGACCAAATTTGATCTGGGTGTGTCAATATTTGCTTTTTTTTCCATTTGGCTTTGTTATTGATGTTCGAAATTCCTTGTGCTTTGGAAGTCTCTATAATTTCAATTGTCGTGCTTTCAATTTTGATTGGGTGATTATGCTTTCCCTGTTTTATTTTGGATTATCACGAAATTGCATCCTTTGTTATTCTTATTTCAGACTTTTTTGTCACGACCCAAGGGTACCCCGTAGATGTAACATGACATATAGAACCCCGAAGGACTCCATACAAGCCACTTAGCTCTCATAACATAAGAATTAGAACACAAATAGAACATAAAGAGTAAAACGATAGTCCAAGTCCAAACATTTTATAAATGGAAAAGCGGAAGTCTAAACTCATGTCTCATCATAGCCATCTAATACAATAGAATGAAAGTGGGACTAGCCCATACATCATGTCCAAACGATAAAATACATGGAAAAAAAGTGAAAACAATAAACTCCGTCCTCGAAGCATGAGGACTCACCAAAGCTCGAAAATATCTTGAAATCAACACTAGCCACGAAACTCAGAAACCTGACTGCCGAACCCTATATTTGCGGAAATGTAGGCAAGAGTATGTGTTAGTACAAAATAATGTACCAAGTATGATAGCCATACATAAAACATTTAAAACATGCTAATAAGGACATTTCATTTCATAACATGCAATTGACCAAGTTAAAACATGATATAAGAAGGTTATAAAACATAAGACATAAAACAAGGTCAATGCAAGCTAACATCATCTTTAAAACCTTTGAACACATATGAGATACTCCTTGAATAACCTTATTTCACTTTTAATCTTGTTGTGGGGAATTAGCCTTAACCGACATAGAGACCATGAGAGCTATAACATGATCCCCGGTGTCTCCCACACCGAAAAGGGTTGTTCTACTTGCCTAAGGTAGAACCATGAACTTCTAGCTTAAGTGGATCCACTAGCTAATAAACCTATAGGGGCACATAGTTAAGGGATAAGGAGATTGCTACTAGAAACTTGGCCTCTACTAACGGGAGAGCTTCCATCTCATATCAATATACTCTCGGTGCTAAGCATAAATCCCACGAAATAGTATTTTCTTACTTATTCTCATCATCCATGGAAAGGTGTCCTTGGACAACCAATCCAAGCTAGTTTCATTAGGATAGCTCTTACTCTTTGATTCAATTAGGTGAGAATTGCCTTTCAACCTAAGAATCCTTTCTATGTGAGGAAACCTTTCATATCATGCTATTATGTGTTTATGAGAATATCCTTTCATAACACAACATCAAACATCATCATTGGCACTTTACTCTCAAAGCACCATTAAAACATTTACATAATTTCATAAGATCATGCATAAACTCATACTTTGCCCTTTGAAGGTTCAAAGCTTACTTTCAATCACCACATCTAGAATTCAAGGATTAGATAGGGATTTTATCATAAATTCATGTGATTCTATCACTTCATGCTTTAATTTATAAAACTCTTTTTTCATAATCAACAACCCACCTCATATAATCACAATTTGGAATACATGGGGGTTTACATGGGTTCATAGGGGAAGACATCATAAAAGTATTGTAATTCATCAATTCATGCATATTAAAACATAACTCAATCATTTAGATCAATAATCAAGAGAACTCATGGTAATTGAAGAAAACCCTAGCTAATTGGGAAATTCTACCTTTCAAAATAGAGGAATTTGGGAACTCCATGGATGAAAACTATCATACCTTGAATCCAAATGTTAGCCTTCAATGGAGGAATTGAGACTTTAACTTGAAACCCTAGATGAATCCTTCTTCTTTTTCTTCAAGTTCTAGAGAGAGAATTATTTGAGAGGAGGTTTTGAACTTCTTTTGTGATTTTGGAAGAATGAAGTAAATGGGTCTAATTTAGGGGGTAAAAAGACTTATATAGGGGTCCTAAACATAGGCAAAACGACATAGTATAGGAATTAATTAATTAGGAAAGACCCAACTGCCCCTCAAAATTAACTGTCAGCTGCCACCGACGAACCCCAGTCGACAGACCGTGGTCTGACCTACGGTCCGTCCTAGTGAACCGTGGTTGGTCATCAAAAACTGAATTTTGGGCCATCGAACCTCAGACCATGGTATGACCTACGGTCCGTAAGTCTAGCCGTGGTCCTGGGACTCTAGACCATCCCTAGGCAGGGCCATCCACTGACCACACCTACGATCCGTGGTCCCATCCATGGGCTGTGGGTGGCCCTCGTGTCTGGTACCTGCAATTTCCTAGAATTAGTTTCATTTCCCTTTTTCGGGTACGGGGTGCTACATTTTTGTTGTGTTTTCTCATATACAGTAATTAATTTGGTCTTTTCCTGTCGGAATTAACTTTGTGGGTTTCTTTATTTTAGTTAGGTTTTTTTATTTCATATATGGGTTTTCCATCGGAATCAATTTGCTGGGCTGTTGTGGTTGAGCTTGGAGTTTCTTCACCTTATTGCATTGTTGTTTTGAAATTATTTTCACTTGTTGTGTGAAGTTAAGGATTTGCAATAAGAGTAATTGACCTATTGATCTATCAGTAGATCTAGGATAAGTCTTCTAACCTCTAGAATTTAAATTATCCTAATGTTTGAGTAAAATTCATTTTACCGATTGGAGAATTAATAGAAAAATTACAGTGAGAGATATGCACATCACGAGTTTGAACGTTGTCCTTGATCCAAAGTTGGGGAAAGTATTTGAGTGGGATAAGTAGGATTATAGAAGGGGGTTTGAACTCTGTCCTTGACCCAGAATCGGGGAAAGTATTTAAGTGGAATCATAATGATGGGGCATATTCGTACTCTTGAGTTTTCTTGATGAACAATTGAATATAAATGAGTCTTTTCTCGACTAAAAGGATCTCTTAGTTTTTAGCCATATAGTTCACTAATCTTATGATGAGGCTTTGAGTTTACTTATATGAACAACCCCACTGTGAAACGCGATTACATAACTTGATATTATAGAAAGTTTTCTCAAACTTTGATTCCCATGAATATACAATATAAAGCCCATCATTAACTTTGATCTTAGGTGCAAGAGTTGTAGAACATGACCTCCATTCCAGAATAGGTGACAAATTATTGTCTTTTTGGAATACCATTTGAAACACAGGCAGCTAACACTTTCAAACACGCAAGTTTTGATTTTATTTTTTATATTTTTCTATGTAAGTTGAAGTACTTGGAATTCGGGGTAAGTATTTGAGTTGAATCATAACGGAGGGGTATATCCATACTCTTGAGTTTTCCCTACTAGGGAGTATGATGAGGCAACTAATACTAAAGGAGATGAGTTATTATGTGATGTGCACTAAGTAGATACTAATCACTTTATGTGCACTAATGATTGTTATGTTGATTATAGAATCCAATCTAAACACTTGGAAGAATGATTATTACATATATTCAACAAAACTTTGGAGTGAATGAAAAGTAAATTAGTATAATATAAGATTTAGCAGATTCAAAGTTGGGGAAAGTATTTAAGTGGGATAAGTAGGATCATAACAGGGAGTTTGAACTCTATCCTTGACCCAAAATCGGGGAACGTATTTAAGTGGAATCATAACGAAGGGGCATATCCGTACTCTTGAGTTTTTCCGATGAAAAATGGAATAAAAATGAGTCTTTTCTTGACTAAAAGGATCTCTCTTAGTTTTTAGCCTTATAGTTCTCTAAGCTTATGATGAGGCTTCAAGTTTACTTATATGAACCATCCCGTGAAACGCAATTACATAACTTGATATTATAGAAAGCTTTGTCAAACTTTGATTCCCATGAATATACACATATAAAGCCCATCATTAACTTTGATCTTAGGTGCAAGAGGTGTAGTACATGACCCCTATTCCAGAATAGGTAACAAATTATTGTCTTTTTGGAATACCATTTGAAACATAGGCAGCTCACACTTTCAAACAAGCAAGTTTTGGTTTTGTTTTTATATTTTTCTATGTAAGTTGAAGTACTTGAATGCAAGTTAATTTAATATAAGTCGGGAAAAGTATTTGAGTGGAATCATAACGGAGGGGCATATCCATACTCATGAGTTTTCGCTACTAGGGAATATGATGAGGCAACTAATACTACTGTAACACCCCAGAAAATTTTTGAGCTAAGACTTGAACCGTCCTACGTTGTGAGTAGGATTTTACTAAGGAATTTAAAATTTCTTAAGTATTAAGGTCAGGTCACTAGATGTAGCACCTTCAGTTTCAAAAAGAACTAAATTGGAAATAGCAAAATCTGAAATTTTGCAGGTTATGCTTAAGTTATGAGTTTTGGATCAACTTGAAATGATCATAACTCCTAGAACAGGATGAGTTAGATGTGCTGCAAAATACCGTAGGAAATACCTTTGAATTATATTTCCAATGCTGCTGAGTTTTCTAAGTTTCGAGGTTGGATGAGTGAGATATGACCTTTTGAAGTTAGGTTGTCCAGTTAAGGAAAGTTAGCCGAAAATAGTAAGGGGTATTTTGGTCTTTTCCTTACCAAATCAGATTTAATTCATTTTTAGTAAGGTTTTAAGGGTCTAATCCTATTAGGTTCAGTTTTATAATCCTAAAATACGCCTAGGGTTTTAGTTGAGAGTTCAAGAAGAGAAAAGAAGAGAAAAGAGGAGAAAAGAGGAGAGGATCAAGCATTCGTCGAGATTCTTGCGTCTTGTTGCGGATTTTCGCCATGGGTTTAATCCTTAAGAGGTATGTAGGCTTACATAGTGTGGGTTAGTTCACCCACACACCAATCATGTTATTTTCAGCGAAATTTCATTCTGGAAGTTGAAAGATTAGAGTTCTTGATGAGTTATTGATGGGTGTTCTTGAAGTTCATTTTAAATCTTGTTGTGTTGGGGTTTTGATGATTTCTTGAGATGAAATTTAGTAATTTGAGTGTTGTACTGAGTATATTAGAGTGTACTTATGTTAAATAATCAATTCTAAGTGATTGGGGAAGAAACCGTTCGATTCTAGGCGAGTTAGGGTGGGAAAACGAGCAAAGAAATTCGTCGGGTTTTTTGGGTTGGGGCCTGGCGTGTCACACCAGACAGAGCTCCCCAAAGTAGGCTCTGAATTTTAGGGGCTGGAGCTATGCACCACCCATAGCCCCAGGGTCGCCTGCCCCGTCCAGTTTGCAATCGGTTGCTCCGTTTGAGTTCTTTCAAAGGGTACCTTCACTCTTATTCGATTCTAACTACTCTAAGCTACTTCTAAACACCTAAAATCATTCCTAACATGATCATAACCTTGAATTCATAATTCAAATTCAAGGTAGAGTTAAGAGTTAAGTTTTGAGAATTCTTACAAATATTCTAAGAAAGTCCCTTTGAGTCATTTTGTGCAGTCTTCTACAACTTCTAGTAACTTGTTTCAAGACTCGAGTAAGTGAGCATGAGAGTGAGGAGAATGTATTCATGAGACTATTATGTCATCATGAGATCTTTCATAGCATGAACCATAACTCTCGAATTCATAACTCACATTTAAGAGAGAGTTAAGAGTAGAGATCAAGAAAGTTTTGAGTTCAATTGTGAATCCTTGGTGATCCATAATCGATTTGAGTTAAATTTTAAGAAAGTAAGTATGAGAATGAGAAGAGTTGTATACATGAGTTCCATAATGTTATGTAGACCTACGAGTCAAGTCGTTCATGCCCATAAATTCCGCATGAACTCTAGAAGTTGAGTATCTATGAGAGGAGTAATATCTTCATGTCCTAAGTCTTATTAAGTATTGAGTTTCTAACCCATTTGAGATTACATTCCTAATCATGGGACTATTACATGTTACCCATGAAGTCCTTGAGTTGAAGTGTTCATGCCCATAATTTTGCATAAACCCTATAAGTCGAACAGTCTTGAGATGAGAAGTATCTTTGAGTCCTTCAGTTGAGTAGTTCATGCTCATAATTCTGCATGAACCCTCTGAGTTGAGCATTCTTGAAATGAGTAGTATGCATGAACCATATTTTAAGAAGTCTTTTACAAATGTTTTAACTTTGTTTTAAGACTTAAGCTTTGAAGTTGAGTAAAGAGTAAGAGAAAAGTTCATTTTCTTTAAAATGATATATGGGAACTAAGTATTCCCAAGAGTAAATGTTTTCACATTTAAGATGAGAGGAAACTGAGATTTCCGAAAGAGTTTTGAGCAAGAAAGGGAACATCGATTCCAATAGAGCTTTTAAGCTAAGTTTTGAATAATTATCTCAAACCAAAGAAAGAAGTTGTTTTAAAACATATGAGCTAAGTATATTTTTGGGAGTAGTATTGAG
>JAJOOR010016595.1:0-21039 GCA_036250505.1 Solanum acaule
TTCCGATCTTCCTATGCTCTCTGTTCACTACATTCAAAAAGGTTGTTTATTTACTCGTCCACCTTTTCCTATACCTCAACTCATTTCCCTTCTTAAGCTCAGTCTTTCTCAGACTCTTACTCACTTCCCTCCGCTCGCGGGGAGATTTGTGACAGACTCAGATGGTTACGTCTACATTACTTGCAACGATGATGGTGTTGATTTTGTTCATGCTACAGCTACTCACATTTTCATTCGTGATGTCATAGGCTCTATTGATGTTCCTGATCATGTTAACGAGTTTTTCCCTTTGGACCGAACGGTTAGCTATCGAGGGCATTTTATCCCTCTTTTAGCTGTTCAAGTGACGGAATTAGCTGACGGCGTATTTATTGGATGCGCCGTCAATCATTCCGTCACTGACGGGACATCGTTTTGGAATTTCTTCAATACATTTGCTGAGGTGAGTAGAGGTGCGAAAAGGATTGTAAGGCAGCCGGACTTTACACGTGATTCTGTTTTGATTTCAAATTCTATGCTGAAACTCCCGGCTGATGGACCGAAAGTTACTTTCGCCGGCGATGCTCCATTGAGGGAGAGGATTTTTAGTTTTAGCAGGGAATCAATTCAAAGACTGAAAGCGAAGACGAACCATCAGAGATTGAATTTCGACGGAGAAATCAATATTGTTGAATTGATGGCAAAACAGAGCAATGATCCCCTGAAAATCAAAACAGAAACAGAGACGATAAATCCAACGGCTGAGATTTCATCATTTCAATCACTCTGCGCATTGCTCTGGCGTGCAGTGACACGTGCAAGGAAATTTCCAGTTTCGAAAATGACGACATTTAGAATGGCTGTAAATTGCCGTCATCGTCTCCAGCCGAAGCTAAACCCGTTATACTTCGGCAACGCAATTCAGAGCATTCCGACTTACGTATCAGCAGGAGACGTATTATCTCACGATCTACACTGGTGCGCGGAGCAATTGAACAAAAACGTGAAGGCACACGATGATTTTATGGTGAGGAAGTTCATAGAGGATTGGGAAAAGGATCCACGGTGTTTTCCGCTGGGAAATTTCGACGGAGCTATGCTAACAATGGGAAGCTCACCGAGGTTTCCAATGTACGAGAATGATTTCGGGTGGGGCAGACCGGTTGCTGTTCGGAGTGGACGGGCGAATAAATTTGACGGGAAGATATCAGCGTTTCCGGGGAGAGAAGGAGGAGGAAGTGTGGATTTGGAGGTGATTTTGTCACCGGAAACAATGGATGCCCTGGAGTCTGATCCGGAATTCATGCAGTTTGTTATTGGCTATTGAACTTTTCTTTAACATAGTAGCTTTTGCTCTTTGTGATTTTACTCAATTTGTATTCAGTTGTGATTAATGTAATTGAGTTTAACCTTTGTTGAATTGCTAAAAACTATTACTAGTTCGAGTCATAAATATTTGTGTGATCATAAAAATAAATACTAGTTAATACTCAGCCGTCTTTTTGGATTTGCCGTATTATTTTAGTCCAATCAACATTTATTTTCATATAAAACCAAATTATCCGAGGGTGTTTAGCTAAGCTCGTAAACTGGTCAAACGGACCTGTAGCATATATACTTTCTTTGAAGTATGTGCTCTTTCTTTGGTGAGATGGTGTTCAAATATCGCGTATCAAAGATGATTGTGATAAGATGAGTATTCCATTGGCCTACGTCCTATGTGAAGACAATATGGAGCTTGAGGATGGGGATGAGATAAGCTATGGGAAAAGAGATTTTCGAGTTTCTCAAGTCGATTTAACTTCTGATGCCAAAGTAATAGTAACACGAAAATAAGGAATTAAGGGACAAGAGTTTTTTTGCTGGATCATAATGCTTCTATTTCTGTGCAGGCATCTCAATTTCCACGAATCAAGCTCAATCATATTTATTTTACAGACGATTCTCGTAGGTTTAGAGCTTATAGTAGTCAGCTGGTGCAGGATGAAATAATGATCACTAAGTATTTTTAAATAAAAAATTGATAACTCAGGTGTTCAGGTCAACTTGAGCGCTATTCGATTAATTTCACGGGATATATGTTACCTCCCACCAGTAATAGCAAGTGCTAGCAATTGATTGATAACTTCAAACCAGAAATTATTGGATATCATTCTTAAAGCATAGTTTGTTTTATGAGAGTTTTTCTATACTTCTGCTAGTTTGTACATATGCAATATTTTTGAAATTGTTTTTATAATATTCATATTGATTTTATCTTTTAGAACATTGAGAGGACCTTTTCTTAGTATGACAAAAAGATTAGAGTCAGTTTGATAATGATAGAGTGACACTACTTCTTTGCTCCGAACCGAGAAATTCCTTAGATATATATATCTATTGACACTTTCATGATCTTGTAAGGCCATGTTCCATATCCCTATCCTGTATCCATTGCTAATAACCAACAAAATGGAAAGTTGGGTCAACATCCCAAAGTAGAGTACTAAATTTGGAAAGACAAAGAGCATCTTATGGAAAGAAGCTAAGAAAAAACAACAAAAAGTAAAATCAATAATCTCCATCTCATCAAATGCATGAACCATAATCTCAGAACAATAATGCAGTACCAAAACCTACATAATTAGAACTTAGCAAATTAAAGTTTTAAAGAAGCTATTAGTACTAATTAACAATGTATTCTGCAGCTGTAACTTTGGTCTCCAAATGCAACATTTTTTCGATCTGAAAAATCATCTCTTACTGATCTAAAACTCTCCGTTTCCGATCTTCCTATGCTCTCTGTTCACTACATTCAAAAAGGTTATCTCCCACTCCTTTCGCTTTTCAAGCTCAGTCTTTCTCATACCACCAACGGTTAAGATTTAATCATTTCAATCGCTTTGTGCATTGCTGTAAATTGCAGTCATCATCTCCAGCCGTAAACTAAATCTGCTATACTTAGGCAACGCAATTCAGAGCATGGGACATTTTGTCTCACAATCTTCACTGGCGCGCGGAGCAATTGAACAAAAACGTGAAGGCGCGCCATGATATTATGGTGAGGAAATTCGTAGAGGATTGGGGAAATGGATCGACAGTGTTTCCCGCTGGGAAATTTCGACGGAGCTATGCTAACAATGGGGAGTTCACCGAGGTTTCCAATGTACGCGAATGATTTCAGACGGAGCCAATAAATTCCGGTGACAAAATCACGCTTCCTCCTCCTTCTCTTCCCGTCAAATCTGTTCGTCTGTTCTACTCCACCCGAAATCAGTCTCCTACATTGGAAACCTCGGTGAGCTCGCCATTGTTAGCATAGCTCAGTCGAAATTTCCCTACGGAAAACACCATGGATCCTTTTCCCAATTATCTACGAACTTTCTCACCACAACATCATCCTGCAACCTTCACGTTTTTGTTCAATTGCTCCGCGCACCAGAGCAAATCGTGAGACAAAACATCCCCTGCTTATTATGCATAAATTAGAATTCTCTGAATTGCGTTGCCAAAGGAATTGGACATAACCTTTCTGAATTTAGCGAACAGAGAGCACAGGAAGATCGGAAACAGAGAGTTTTAGATCAGTAAGAGATGATTTTTCAGATCGAAAAAAATGTTGCATTTGGAGACCAAAAGCTGTATTGTTGTTACTACTTGAAATAAGGAGTTTTAGCTGAGGATGAAGTAAACGTAAGGAAGAGGAGGGCATTATATAGGAGATTCATGAACTCAGGTTCATGCATTTGTTCGAAAATATTGAGAAATCACGGAAATTTTCATAGTTTAAACGTGTTTATAACACTGTCGTTAAGAATATTTTGTTGGGTTTAGCAAGAATGTGTGAATGGGAAATAAAAAGAGAAAATGAAAAGTGGAAGAACCAATGAAAGTGGGGGAACCAGTTTTGGAGGGAAAATGAAAAGGCATTGCAAAAGTGCAAATGAAATGTCATTTTTACCAAATTGGTAGAAGAAAGGAAATTTTTGTCCTTATATTAGGAAACACTTCATTTAGTTCTTAAAGGGTTAAGAAGAAGGTGCCTCCTCGCGCCGTCATCGCTCGCTCGAATTTGGATTTGACAATTGATTGATAATATTTTTTGGACAAAATTTATTTAATCAATCTTGTTAAATCCTTTCCTTTCTCTTATAAATTAATTCAGAATGTTAATTAAATAACAAAATTAATTTGGCGAAACTGAATTTATTTGAATTCACGTGTAACGGTAATCCTTCCGAAAACGGGTCTGAACAGATTTTTCTGAACAGACGCGTTCCTTGCTGCAAATGGCTATAAATAAGAGGTCTTTTTCGTTTTTTCTAACACAGAAAATTGCATACATTTTCTTACATAAATAAAATTGTCGATCGATTGAGTCTGTGTGTGCTCTTGTTGCTGTTCTTGCGTTCGCTGAAGTTATTGAAGTTTGAGGTATCGCTACTTCTCTAATAGGTTAATCCGTTTTATCTTTGGAGGAATTAATCTGTAACCTCAGGTACAGTGAGGGGATTAAATTTCTTAAGGAAACACAGTGGTTTCTGCGGACTCAGATTAAAACATTCTGTCTATTTTATCTATTTTCTGTTTCTGTATTTTTTACTAACATGAATACAGGAGATAACAATCTTAAGAAATTTAAAGTTTCTGTATTTAAGGTTTCTGGAGATTAAAACCTTTATGGTTTTCTACTCTGTTTGAATTTTTAAAATTCATTCGATTAACGATTAAAAAAACATAAAAACTTTATCGTTAAATCAGAAACAGTCTGTGTAAGGATTTATTCCTTACTGGTAGTATTTTACATACTAAATTGTCTACCATTTGTGACAGAAAAAATGACTAATTCAAGTCAAGTAAATGCTGAAACAGTAAGTGCTGCAACAACATCGGTTGCACACAATCGTTCAAATGCTGCCCTAGCACCGGCTGAGAAACCTGCAAAATTTTCTGGAGTCGACTTCAAGAGATGGTAGCAAAAGATGTTATTTTATCTGACTACGTTAAGTCTGCAGAGGTTCATTAATGAGAACGTTCCTGTTATGTCGGATGAAACTCCGGCTGAAGAATGATTCTTAGTAACGGAAGCATGGACACATTCTGATTTTTTGTGTAAAAATTATATTCTGAGTGGCCTGCAGGATGATCTGTACAATGTGTACAATAATGTGAAAACCTCAAAAGAACTATGGGATGCTTTAGAAAAGAAGTACAAAACAGAGGATGTCGGAATAAAGAAGTTTATTGTGGCAAAGTTTCTGGACTATAAGATGATAGACAGTAAGACCGTCGTCACCCAAGTTCAAGAATTGCAGGTCATAATCCATGATCTCCTTGCTGAAGGTATAAAGTTATTTAATACCTATGTTGAAAATATTAAGTTTATTCTTAATACTCACATAATCTTTAATGTAGGATTGGTTGTGAATGATGTTTTTCAAGTGGTTGCAATTGTTGAGAAGTTACCTCCATTGTGGAAGTGAGATGACTGTTGAAGATCTCATGGTAAGACTGAGAATCGAAGAGGACAACAAGGCCGCATAAAAGAGGTCATATGGTAATTCAGCAATATCTGGAGTAAATATTGTTGAAGAAGATCCCACAAAATCAAAGAAAAGAAAGAAAGCATCTGGTCCAAAGAGCAATCCTCCTAAGAAGAAATTCAATGGAGGCTGCTTCAACTGTGGCAAACGTGGTCATAAGGCTACTGAATGTAGGGGTCCCAAGAAGGACAAGAAGAAGGATCAAGCAAATTTGGCTGAATCCAAATGAGAAATGGACGATCTTTGTGCAATGCTTTCAAAATGCAACTTGATTGGAAATCCAAGAGAATGATGGATAGATTCTGGTGCCTCATGCCATGTTTGTGCCAACAAAGAATTATTTTCATCATATATTCCAGCACCTACAGACGAGAAGTTGTTTATGGCAAATTCCGCTGTTGCAAAGGTGGAAGGAACTGGCAAGATCCTCCTAAAGATGACATCAGGCAAGGTGGTGACTTTGAACAGGGTCTCGTATGTTTCGAAATTGCGAAAGAACCTAGTTTCTATACCAGTTCCGACTAAGAATGGATTCAAATCTGTATTTGTTTCTGATAAAGTTGTAGTAAGTAAGAATGAGATGTATGTAGGAAAAGGTTACCTCACTGAGGGCCTTTTTAAACTCAATGTAATTGCAGTTGATATGAATAAAAATTCTGCTTCTTCTTACTTGCTTGAGTCTAAATGTTTATGGATGAACGTTTAGGACACATTAATAACAAAACCTTGCGAAAACTGATTAACTTAAATGTTTTACCTAAATTTGAGTGCAATAAATCAAAATGTCAAGTTTGTGTTGAATCTAAGTATGCTAAGCATCCTTATAAATCTGTTGCAATGAACACATATCCCTTAGAACTGATTCACATTGACATTTGTGACATGAAGTCAACACCAACACGTGGTGGGAAAAAGTATTTCATACCTTTTATTGACGATTGCACTAGATATTGTTATGTCTATTTGCGAAATGTTAAGGATGAAGTAATAGATGTATTTAGGCAATATAAAACTGAAGTTGAAAATCAGTTGGATAGAAAGATCAAAACGATCAGAAGTGATAGAGGTGGAGAATATGAATCTCCATTTGCAGAAATATGTTTGGAAAATGGAATAATCAATCAAACTACTGCTCCTTACTCTCCACAATCTAATGGAATTGCAAAAAGAAAAAATCGAACTTTAAAGGAAATGATGAATGCCTTACTTATAAGTTCAGGTTTACCACAAAACTTATGAGGGGAAGCTATCCTTATAGCAAATCGAATACTTAATAGAGTGCCTCACACGAAGACACATGTTATTCCATATGAGAAATGGAAAGGTAGAAAACCCAACTTGAAATATTTCAAAGTGTTGGGGTGTCTAGCCAAAGTCCAGGTTCCTATACCTAAGAGAGAGAAAATAGGGCCTAAGACTATGGATTGTGTATTCATTGGATATGCAACAAATAGTAAGGCATGTCGATTTTTGGTTTATAAGTCCAAACATTCGGATATTCATGATAATACGGTAATGGAATCAGATAATGCTGAATTTTTTGAACATATCTATTCGTATAAAACTAGACTTGAGTCATCTAGTGGGGGGGTCTAAACAACCTCGAGAAGAACCAAAAGAGAATGAAACCAATGAAGAAAGTCCAAGGCGCAGTAAATGTCAAAGGACAGCTACTTCATTTGGATCTGATTTTGTAACATTCCTTCTTGAAAGTGAGCCTCAAACATTCAAGGAAGCGATGTTGTCTAGCGACTCAAACTCTTGGAAGAAGGCTGTTAATAGTGAGATTGAATCAATCTTAAGCAATCATACCTGGGAGTTGGTTGATTTTCCTCCAGGTAACAAACCATTGGGTTCAAAATAGATCTTCAAAAAGAAGATGAAAGATGATGGAACTATTGACAAATATAAAGCAAGACTTGTTGTCAAAGGCTTTAGACAGAAAGAAGGTCTTGATTATTTTGACACATACTCGCCAGTGACTAGGATTACATCAATTCGGATGTTAATTGCCCTAGCTGCAGTATACGGTCTTGAAATCCATCAAATGGATGTGAAAACCGCTTTCTTAAATGGAGAGCTGGAGGAAGAGATCTACATGGAACAACCTGAGGGCTTTGTAGTTCCCGACAAAGAAAAGAAAGTATGCAAACTTGTTAAGTCACTTTATGGACTAAAACAAGCACCGAAACAATGGCATGCAATGTTTGATCAAATCATGTCGTCAAATGGATTTAAGATCAATGAGTGTGATAAATGTGTTTACATTAAAGACACTACAGATCAGGAAGTCATTGTATGCCTATATGTGGATGACATGCTGATAATGAGCAAGGACATTGCCAATATAAAAGCTACTAAGCGTATGCTTGCTAGTAAGTTTGATATGAAAGATCTAAGAGTAGCCGATTTGATATTGGGATTAAAGATTCACAAAACTCCTAACGATCTAGCATTGTCTCAATCTTATTATATTCAAAAGGTACTTGAACAGTTCAAGTATTTGAATTTCAAAAAGGCAAAGACCCCAATTGATGTGAACCTTAATCTTGTTAAGAATAAAGGTGAAAGTCAGTCTCAATTGGATTACGCCAGAATATTGGGAAGTTTGATGTATGCCATGAATTGTACACGACCAGACATAGCCTGCGCTATAAGTAACTGAGTCGATACACAAGTAATCCCAATCAAAATCATTGGTTGGCAATGAAGAGAGTTTTGGGGTACTTAGAAGACACTCAAAACTATGCTTTGCATTACAACAAATATTCAGTAGTTCTTGAAGGATATAGTGATGCAAATTGGATTACTGGGTCAACTGAAATGAAATCCACGAGTGGATATGTATTCACTATTGGTGGAGGAGCAATATCTTGGAAATCAACCAAACAAACATGTATAGCTCGCTCTACAATAGAGTTAGAATTTATCGCCTTTAACAAGACAGGTGAAGAAGCTGAATGGCTCCGAAATTTCTTAGAAGATATTTCATTTTGGCCCAAACCAATGGCCCCTATATGCATACACTGCGATAGTCAAGCTGCAATAGGAAAGGCTGGAAGCATTATGCATAACGGGAAGTCTCTTCACATAAGACGAAGACATCACTCTGTTAGACAACTACTCTCTAGTGAAATTATTACAATTGACTATGTAAAGTCAAAGGATAATGTGTTGGATCCACTTACAAAAGGCCTAACTAGAGAGGGAGTTGAGAGATCATCGACGGGAATGGGACTATGGCCGAGAACAAGTTATCGTGGCGGTAACTCTACCTAGAAGACTGGAGATCCCAAGATCTAGGTTCAAGGAGATAAAACAAAGTCATAGATGACGGTTCAACATTGTCAAAAATTATTTTATGTCCATTCTCATGATGAGACAATGTTCAATAACCAGGATAAAGGCATAAGGACTTTTTAATGGTTTCTAAGTTTGATACAGAGTATATCAAATAGTGTATCTACGGGATAACACATTTAGAACACACCTATGTAAGTGTGAAGTGTAAGCCGCTTCAAGGAGAATCTGGTAAGGCCAGTTCTCTAAGCACTTATTAACCGAGATGTGTTCATGGCTGAAATGAACAAAACAATGAGAACCAAAAACAGTTCAAGAGTTGGTTGTGTGACTTATGTTGTCTAGGTATACACTAAAGCTCGACGGTTCAAAGATATCAAATATACCGATTGACCGAGTATATCCGATATATGTTCACTACGGAAAGTTTAAAGGGAAACCTACTTATCCAGATGCGATGAACCCTTACTTACAAGACACACAAGTTTTTCATGCATATGTTTTAACTATAGCCATTCCCCATTCATGTGGGGGATTGTTGGGTTTAGCAAGAAGGTGTGAATGAGAAATAAAAAGAGAAAATGAAGAGTGGAAGAACCAATGAAAGTGGGGGAACCAGTTTTGAAGGGAAAATGAAAAGTCATTACAAAAGTACAAATGAAAGGTCATTTCTACCATATTGGTAGAAGAAAGGAAATTGTTGTCCTTATATTAGGAAACACTTCCTTTAGTTCTTAAAGGGTTAAGAAGAAGGTGCCCCCTCGCGCCGTCGTCGTCGCTCGCTCGGCCGAGGCCGGATTTGGATTTGGATTTGGCAAATGATGTGATTGATTGATAATATTTTTTGAACAAAATTTATTTAATCAATCTTGTTAAATCATTTCCTTTCTCTTATAAATTAATTCAGAATGTTAATTAAATAACAGAATTAATTTGGCAAAACTGAATTTATTTGAAATTCACGTGTAACGGTAATCTTTCCGAAAAGTCGTTACTTTTCCCAAACGATAATCCTTTCGAAAAGTCGTTACTTTTCCCAAAAGACACAATGTTCTGGAAAAAATGGGTCTGAACAGATTTTTCTGAACAGACGCGTTCCTTGCTGCAAATGGCTATAAATAAGAGGTCTTTTTCGTTTTTTCTAACACTGAAATTTTTTTCCTCTCTGCATACATTTTCTTACATAAGTAAAATTGTCGATCAACTGAGTCTATGTGTGCTCTTGTTGCTGTTCTTGCGTTCGCTGAAGTTATTGAAGTTTGAGGTACCGCTACTTCTCTAACAGGTTAATCCGTTTTATCTTGGGAAGAATTAATCTGTAACCTCGGGTACATTGAGGGGATTAAATTTCTTAAGGAAACACAGTGATTTCTGTGGACTCGGATTAAAACATTCTGTCTATTTCATCTATTTTCTGTTTCTGTATTTTTTACTAACCTGAATACAGGAGATAACATATTTCACCTTCAAAAAATGTGGGAGAGCAAAAGTAACTCAGCTGTAGTGTTTTTATTATTACTTGAAATAAGTAGTGAAAGATGAGGATGAAATGAAAGTAAGAAAGAGTAGGGCTTTATATTGGAGAATAGTGAGTGATTCATGGAACTTAGATTCATGCACTTTTAGAGGTGTGACATGTGCTCAACTTGGGGTATACGTAGTTGTCGGGTTGATTCGTGTTTTTCAAATATCAAATCAAATTAATTATATTTAGATTTTTAAATCTATAATCCAAATCAAACCAATCAAAATCGGATTATTTCAACCTTAGTTTTTTTTCTTTTCAAGTTTTTCAATTTTCTTCTAATATAAAGTCTTAATAGAAAACATAACATATAACTTGTACTTCAAAGTTCAAACATTCCTTTAATCTTAGTAAAATACAATCATCCATGTTGTTTAATTAAAAAAAAATAACACAAAATTTGAGACGAGCAGGATCAGTATCTTAAAAAGTTATTGAACTATGAGAATTTATCTAGCAAAGTCATTAAATTTTGTTATGTATCAATAAAATCATTTAAGTAAAAGATTTTTATCTTTAAAAATCAATCAACTACATTTATCATTAAAAATAATAATTAAAATGACAATATAAATTATTTTATATGTTACGTAAACATGGATCCGACCAATAAACAAAATTTTAAAAATCTCATTATGCTTTTTCTCCTTCTTAATTTATCATTAAAATCATGCTTATTGAATATCTTTCTTAAAAGATGATGTATAGAACTTTAAAGGCTAGTAATGTGTATCAAAGGTAATAATAAGATAATAATGATCCTAATAAGTAGTACTTTGGCTAATTAATTTTAAATATGTACAAAATGTATAGTTTTTACATATATAAGTTTTCATAAAAATAATGAGTAAAACTTCTTTTAATATTTTCTTTTTATTCTTTTGGATAAATAAAGAGACAAGGGAAGCACATGAAGCCATATGCAGCCAAGATAAATATTCTATTTTAAAATTTAAAAAATAACTAGTATCAATATCAACTATTTCTTGATGATGACAACACAGATTTAAGATGTCATTTTGTGCTTTTAATATCTACTATCTATATCTATACTATATATACAATGGATTCAGAAATTAATTAAATGATAAAAGGCGTTGGATTATAAACTTAGCAATTATTATTAAGGGTATAGTTAAATATAATTGTCAACTATTTATCCTGAATTTTTAAAGTGATAATAAAATAATTCTTTTAAATAAAAACGACAATTAAAATGAAAGGAGGAAAATATCACTTATACCCAACATAAAAGGGACAAATAGTAGATAGAATTTCTTGGCCTAAAAGAAAATGTCAGCCAACATAAATAATATTACAAGTAGGAAAAATTAGAATTCCACCACTCCTGGGATCAAGGACATGTCTCTTTGTCCCTTCCATTTATAGAAAAAATAGTTTAATAGAGCATAAGTACTCTCTCCGTCTCGTCTCAATTTATGTAGCATTTTTTAGATTTTGAGTTTTAAATAAGTCTATTTTTTATTGTGAATTTTTCATATATGTTTTAAATATTTTGAATTGTCAATTATCGTGTCTTATTGTATTTTTTATGCAGTTTATAAATATATAAATTTAATTTCAAAAATTTTGAAGATTTCATGCGTAAATTTCTAGTCAAACTTAAACTGTTTGACTCTCGAAAAACGAAACATAAATTTAGACGGAAGGAATATTACTTTTCAATTTGAGTGACTTTTGATGAAATAGTTAAAAAAATAATGACCTTCTCTAAAAGAAGGTAAAAAAACACTTTGTTCATTCACCTATTTTAAATAATTTAGAAATCATTGATATAATGAAGTTATCGTGTTAAATAATTCAATCATTAATAAACGCATGTGAGCTACTATAGTTATGCTCCTGCTAATAACATAGTATATACTATGATCTAACTAATAAAATTTGGAGAAAATAAAATGTACGTTTTATTCCTGTCTTGTCTTGTATTGAGGTAGAAAGACGGTTTACACTTAGTTCTTTATAATTGGTCATGCGTTTGCTAGTTTTAGCATTGTATCAAGAGTAGTCCAAAAATAATATCTAAGTTTTTTATTTGTCTAACAGGTTTAATTCTCTATATTTTATTTGGGAAAGTTATAGTAATTTTTTGAAAATTTATTTTCAAGCCTCCATTCCTTAATCCACTGATTCCCACCTCTAAAATGATATGCTAATAAACATCATTTCTTCTTAGCCAACCAAAGTCTTCTAATGACAATAATCTTTAAAAGTAAATTGGTATTCATTATAATTGTTTTTGAATACTAATATATATTGTCTTTTTGGTTATTACTTTGAATTTAGATTTTTCAACTGAAAAATGAATTTATTTTCTGAATAAAATATGTTAATTAAGAGAGATGTATTACATATAGAAAATGATATTTTAATTGATTTATTCAATCATATAAAAAAACACTTTTCTTTTTCATATATTGCTGATAGAATTGTGTTAACACATCTTAAAATCCAGTAACATACTGCATGAATTCTGTGTCCGACTCAAGGCCTTCCATTGTTTCCGGCGACAAAATCACCTCCAAATCCACACTTCCTCCTCCTTTTCTCCCCGGAAACGCCGATATCTTCCCGTCAAATTTATTCGCCCGTCCACTCCGAACAGCAACCGGCCTTCCCCACCCGAAATCATTCTCGTACATTGGAAATCTCGGCGAACTTCCCATTGTTAGCATAGCTCCGTCGAAATTTCCCAACGGAAAACACCGTGGATCCTTTTCCCAATCCTCTACGAACTTCCTCACCATAACATCATCGTGTGCCTTCACGTTTTTGTTCAATTGCTCCGCGCACCAGTGTAGATCGTGAGATAATACGTCTCCTGCTGATACGTAAGTAGGAATGCTCTGAATTGCGTTGCCGAAGTATAACGGATTTAGCTTCGGTTGGAGACGGTGACGGCAATTTACAGCCATTCTGAATGTTGTCATTTTTGAAGCTGGGAATTTCCTTGCACGTGTTACTGCACGCCACAGCAATGCGCAAAGCGATTGAAATGATGAAATCTCAGCCGATTCCGTTTTGATTTTCAGGGGATCGTTGCTCTGTTTTGCCATCAATTCAACAATATTGATTTCTCCGTCGAAATTCAATTTCTGATGGTTCGTCTTCGCTTTCAGTCTTTGAATTGATTCCCTGCTAAAACTAAAAATCCTCTCCCTTAATGGAGCATCGCCGGCGAAAGTAACTTTCGGTCCATCAGCCGGGAGTTTCAGCACAGAATTTGAAATCAAAACAGAATCACGTGTAAAATCAGGCTGCCTTACAATCCTTTTCACACCTCTACTCACCTCAGCAAATGTATTGAAGAAATTCCAAAACGAAGTCCCGTCAGTGACGGAATGATTGACGGCGCATCCAATAAATACGCCATCAGCTAATTCCGTCACTTGAACAGCTAGAAGAGGGATAAAATGTCCTCGATAGCTAACCGTTCGGTCCAAAGGGAAAAACTCGTTAACATGATCAGGAACATCAATAGAGCCTATGATATCACGAATGAAAATGTGAGTAGCTGTAGCATGTACAAAATCAACACCATCATCGTTGCAGGTAATGTAGACATAGCCATTTGGATCCGTCACAAATCTCCCCGCGAGCGGAGGGAAGTGAGTAAGAGTCTGAGAAAGACTGAGCTTAAGAAGGGAAATGAGTTGAGGTATAGGAAAAGGTGGACGAGTAAATAAACAACCTTTTTGAATGTAGTGAACAGAGAGCATAGGAAGATCGGAAACGGAGAGTTTCAGATGAGGAAGTGACGATTTTTCCGACGGGAAAATGGTGCATTTGGAGAGTAATGTAACATGAGCTGCAGCAGCAGAAGGCATTGTTAGTTAATTAGGTATTGTACTAATGAGGCAGAGGATGAAGTGAGAGTACTAATATGAAGGCTTTATATAGGAGATTTGATTCATGCATTTGTGGTAGTACTCACTTGTCTTTTCTCTTTGTTGCTAAGTTTGAAACATGGGGAGAAGTTGACCTCATTTTTATTTTTTTAAAATTTTATTTTGGGGGACTGCACTTAAACTAGCTGGCGCGTGTCCAACGTGGATTCAAAATTTAAAATTTATATAATATATTAAAGTAATCTTTACTAGTTATAACTAGTAAATTACTCTTCCCGTCTAATATTAGTGGTCCAATAATACTTATTCACTTTTATAAAATCAATGAATGATTTTGCACTTAGTTTCTAGTTTTATCTTTATCATTAATTATAGTCATTCCTCTATTACATTTTTTTAAATATTGTATTTATTATATACAAAGCGTAATATAGTAAAATTACTCTTCTATTTATAGTTTCTCAACAAATGTGTAAAGTCAACCATCAACATGTATTGTTAGATAGATGGAGTATCATGATGTCAGGAGATTACGAGTTTGAATTGTGAAAATAACTTCTTGTAGAAATACAAAATAAGGTTGCATATAATAGATATTTATTATCCAGTTTTTTTTTGTAAAATATAACAAAAGTTTAGTCGATTGGACCATTTTTTGTCCTTTTCACACACTAGACTATATAATATCTTTTTTTTTCGTCTTCATATATTTATAAATATTTAGTAAATTGATGAAATTTGATTCATGCATTTGTGAAGGTGGCTGTTGTTGTCTTTTCTTTTTGTTTTCATTTCCGTTTTGGCAAGTGCTACTCATAGATTTGACTGGTCGGACATGCCAAACCGCCCCCATCTGTCTATAAACAAATATAATCATAACTGAAATTATTTCATCCTTAATCAGAGATTTTGAATTCGAATTTTAAATATGAAGAAAAAAGAATCATTCTCGAATAGATTTGTACTGTGCAATTTGAAATTCATACTATAATATCTATCAGAGATTTTAGATTAGAATTTTGAATATGGAAAAAAGAATGTCATTCTCGAATAGATTTATAGTGTGTAATTTGAAATTCATACTATAAAATCAGACTTTAAAGATAAAATATTCTCTTCCAAAAACGATTATATTGAACTCCTAGTCCCTCCTTCCATTTACTTGTCCCCATAAAATACTCTCTTTGTCTCATTTTAACTATCATCAAGAAAATAATAAATATAAGAAATAATTAATTATTAAAATATTTTTGCTTAGGAAAAATATATTAATGTATGAGCGCCGTCTTTTAACGTTCTGTATGTGATCTGGCATTCTCTTTATGATTACAAAACTCAATTTGGAATCTACTCACCATTTAATTTAAATATTTCTTCTAATTAATTCCACTAATAATTTACAATAGTTTTAATAATTGACTTAGCTTGTATTGTAAATAATCCAATTTAAGACTTCACTTTGTTAATGTCCACAATGATCCTCAAAACCGTCTTTTTTGATTGGTCGGTGTATTCAATTAATTTAATCCAATTAGGAATATAATTAGGATATAAACCAAGTACATTATTTAATTAATGGTTTTTACCGATCTGTAGTTCCACTTGATATATGCTGTCTTTTCATTAATTAATTAATAGGGAGTACTACAACTATCTGCATTTCATCTTTGTGAATTTCCTTTAATTATGCAGGCAGAATCGGAGTCAAAATTTGAAATTTTAAATTTTTTAAAGTTATAGAATTTTATATTAATAAATTTTATATATTCAATAGATTTTTACTATAAATTCAAAATTTGAATTTTTTTTAATGAATTCGATCAAACTTGTAATCAACACTTTGACTCGGCTCCTGTATGTATGAGGACCCCTTTTCATCCTACTCAAAAAATAATATAATCATGAAAAGATAGAATATTTCACATGCATCTTTATGTTGGGTGTTCTTATGTGCAATCTGACGGTTTATGTGTGATCTGTGCAGTGGCGGATTCAGGATTTGAAGGTTATGAGTGCTCACTTCATTTAGCGTAGAAGAAGAAAAAAAAAACAAATAGCACCAGGACTCAAACCCTCACACTTGAGGTCGTCAGCGCAAGCCTTAACCTGCATCTGAGAATCAAAGCGCCCATCAAACCTTTTGGTTAATGGGAGCTCAAGAATTAATTATATCAACTTTTCAATATTTTCAATGAACATATAAAATTTTCGTTGGAGTTAATGGGTGCTCGAGCACCCAATACCCTCTACGTGGGTCCGCTCCTGGACCTGTGACTCACGCCTCCTATTTGTTCAAGGCAAGCAACACTAACTTTGATTCAATCTACGTATTCAATTTTGCTGTTGAAATGCTTAGTTAATTTCTTAACCTTGATAGAAAAATTATTTATTCAATAATACGCATATGAAGATAAGAAATTTGGATCTCAAAATAATTATCGTAAAAATCTTTACTTCCTTTATTCCAATTTATGTGGCATTCATTTTTCAAGAGTCAAACAGTTTAAATTTGATCGGAAATTTGCATGGAATCTTTTGAAATTAAATTTATATATTTGTAAACTACGTAAAAAGTACTATAAATCACAATAATTCAAAATGTTTTAAAGATCTATAATAATTTACGATAAAAATAAACTTGTTTAAATTTTGAAATTCGAAATTTGTCACATAAAATGAAACGTGGGGAGTATTTGTTAGACAAATCACTGATTTGTACGGTGGCCGTCCTTTCTACAAAAATTGGGTTGGAATCTCTCACTCTCTTACTTACAAATAGCCAATTTTTAATTTTTAAAAAAAGACTTGTAGTCAAAAGACTGCATATTCAAACTATCTTCTACCACGTTTTAATTAATTTTTTTTGAGTAACTTTTAATAGAAATACTTTAATTAAAAGACTTTTATCATAGATTATAATTAAACAAACTAAAACACTCATGTATTTAGTGAATTTATGAAATTTGATTCATGCATTTGTGGAGGTGGCTGTTGCCATCTTTTCTTATTTGTTTTGATTCATGCATTTGATACCTTTTTGAGATATTAAAATTATTTTTCAAACACATTTTAATTCATTTCACGATCTTTAAGAAATATTCCTCTAGTCCATCTTAAGTGAATTGTAAAAATATATCTTAAGAAAATATTTAAAGACAAAAGTTAAATGTTACTTTTCACTATTATCTTTTGATTATTCTTAAACTATTCTCATGTAAAATGTGAAGTACCTAAGAATTTTATTAAAAAGAAGGATAAATATAAAAGAAAATCTTAAATTTTAAAAAATTAATTTATTTTGAATTATGAAAAAAGTCTCAACAACTAGAAGGAGCAATACATCAAAGGGACAATTAATTAAATAAAACACCCTTTATTTAATAAAAACATGTTAATTGTTTCCTATTAAATATCGAGCATTCTTCTTTAATAACTAGGGAATAACAAAAAATAATACTCCCAATTTTAGTCTTGAACTTCTAAAGTGATACGTAATATTTTTAGGTTAAAGTGACGATTAAAATGAGACGGAGGAAATAAGAAATAATACATGAGCGCTGTCTTTTGTTGTTCTGTATAATGTAACCATTATATTCTCCTTATAATTACAAAACTTAGTTTGGAATCTCCTCACCATTAATCAGATTCTTCTGCTAATTAATTAATTAATTAAAAATACTATTAATAATTGAACTTAGCTTGTATTCTAAGATCCTCTAAACCGTCTTTTTTTATTGGTCGGTGTGTTCTATAACTAATCCAATCAATAAATGAACAATTGGATATAAATTAACAAAATACAGTATACAATACAATCTACTAGTAATATAATACATACTACTATATATTATTTTTAATGGTTTTGACTCCATATATAATTCCATCTGACAGAGGCGTATTCATGATTCAAAGTTTTATAAGTTTAGAATTTGACCATGTTGGCTGTCGACATTCGACATTGAATTCGTTATGAAGTTATGATTACTTTTTATTGGAATTTAAATATGTAAATTTATGTTCAGCGTCGAAATACTTGATATAATCTTTGATCACACTATTCTACATCCACCTATATGATGTCTTCATATTAATTAATAGTGACAAATTAAGGTGTCAAAGTAACCTTAATTAATGTTTTTTCAGCTTTCATGTGAATGACAGTTAACGATATTGTGAAGGATAATTAAAAAAAAAATTTGTAATAGTCTTTATTTTGTTAGGACTATTCAATTACTTGAACAATACTACTAATGGTATGATGAAAAATGCTTAATATATTAATCTTTAGTGTACACTAGTCACTATATCAGCTGAAGTGTGTGCATTTCATCTTTGTGAATTTCACTTATAATCATGTATGAGGATCTCAGTTAAAGGATTTATTAACAGTCTTAAAAACACTTATTTATTTGACTAATTAAATTTTTATATATCATACACTCTTAAATTCTCGTCAAGTTTAGATGTGTTTTCAACACGTCTCTCAGCTTTTTATTAAGAGTTTCATGCTCCCATAAGAGTTTGAGACCACTTGCTATGTCATGTAGTAGATCGGGGTATATCTAAGTTTAATTAGTCAAGTATAAGAGTCTGCTTAAGGTTATCAATACAATTCGGAAAAAAAAACTAATATTTCATGCCAAATTCAAAAGTGGTTTCGATATTTCTCAATATCTAAAAAGGTCAAGAGTATCAAATTGTCATGTTCAAAAAATGATTAGTGTATAAATGATATAATAATATATATAGGGGACAAATCCCTGATCCCAGAATCTGTTTTGGGACTGTCATTCTGTACTTGCGTCTTAAAACAGCAATTTTTTTATACGATAATATTGTTATGTACTATAATTGTAGGTTTAGTCATTAACAGGAATATTAATTAATTAATATGATCTGACTCTACAGATCATGATTGATGCCGCAAAAATATTTAGTGATAATAGATTCGATTATTGCCGCAAAAACATTTAATGTTAGTTGAGTTAATATTTTTATATTTAAAGTCGTTAAAGCTTTTAACGGCATTTATATTAAGTATTGATAATAAATATCCATATTTGTTATTGTTGCTAAATATAATAGAACAATAATTTAATTATAGTACTCCCTCCGTCCGTTTTATGTGGCACCATTTCCTTTTTAGTCAGTCCCAAAAAGAATGTCACATTTCATTATTGGTAAGTATTTAAAGGTACAATTTCTCTTTTATCCTTGTTGGTCCCACTTAATCTTAAAAATAGTACTCCAATATATTTTGAGGAGAGAAAAAAGTGAGTGTACTTTTTAATATGACTATCTTTTGATGGGGCAATTTGGTAAACACTTCAAAGTCTTCATTTATTTCTTAAACTTCGTGTCCGATCAAATGTTGCCACATAAAATGATACGGAGGGAGTACTATTTTTAACTATAATAAATTCAATGCTTTGAAAAATGACTATAGTTAATAATAAGGGTAAATTAGAAACTAAATAACAAATTATCTTTTGATTTTCTACGATAGACAAATAAAACTAAACATCTATTTTCATTATAACGATCAAGTAAAAGTGAACCAAGAAAATAACAATTAGTAATTGTATTTTCTCCAATACGTCCCTATTGAACATTAGTAAGAATGCTCTAAACTGCGTTGCCAAATCAAAATAGGACAAAGAAAAATCAAAACGAAGGAAATATTAACGAGTGCTATCTTTTACCGTTGTAATATGTGATTTGTTATTCTCCTTAAACTAATTAATTCCACTAATACTCCCTCCATTCCATATTAAGTTAATTTTTGAGGTGTTTCACACCCTTTAAGAAAAGTAGATTAAGACATAAATTGAACCTAATTTTCTATTTTTATCCTTATTAATTATTGTCAAATTTATGATTAAAATAACTAAATATTAATTAATCACTAATTCCAATACTAACTAATGAAGGGTAAAATTGAAAGAACACTCTAAAAGTAGTCTTGAAAACAGAACAATTAAGTTAATTTGAAAAATAGAAAATGCCTCAAAAATTAACTTGATATGGAATAGAGGGAGTAATTTAAAATATTTTTAATAATTGAACTTAGCTTGTGATGAAAATACAGTTCAATGATAAGAACAATAGAGCAGTTTGAGAGAAGAAGAGAAAAAATGGAACGGAGAATGGTCTAAAATATCCTTATAGTATCGAAATTGGTACAAAAATACCCCTCGTTAACCTTTTGGCCTCAAAATATCCTTGTGGTTAATCTTTAAGGACCTATTTTGCCATTTTGACTAACTGACTACTTAGTCCATGTATTTAATTATTTCATTTATTACATGACATGTTGTAATTGGTTGAAAATTTAATTAATTAAAACTTGATTTGTTTGACGAGTCAATTCCCTAAATGGTCACCCAAGTTTAGAGAATTGCCCTAAAATATCATTTATGGTTTATTTAGGACCAAAATATCACTCAACTATCAATATTTTCCTCCAAATATACTTAAGACATCAAAAGTTTCACTCTCTCCTATTTGGCATGCCATGTCATTGAAATTTATTTATTTTTTTGTAAGAATAAACTTTAATTCATCAAACTCATTTAACTAAAATAATGATCTTATTATTTTCTAAAAAGTATATATTAGTTTATTAAGAAGAAATTTTCATGCTTAAGAATCTTTTATCATAATTAATTTTTTATGCTATGAAGAATAGTTTTTTAAAACTTACTATAATGTCTTCAATTTTGAATACTTATAAACACATATATTCAAAAAATATTAATATATAATCACTCATGAATGTCAACATACATCAATTATTCATATATTATATAATGGATCAATAATATTAAAGTTCAATTAACTATTA
>JAJOOR010016596.1:0-30479 GCA_036250505.1 Solanum acaule
TAATTGAAACCAAACCCCCCCCCCCCCCCCTTATTTGACATTTGTGTCACCTCCTGATTTGAATTATGTTTTTATTCATAAATGTCTATTCCTATGACTGACTTGATCGTATTCGTACTTCCTATTGAATCTTAAACACGTACCACTCCCTGTGGGATTCAACCCTAACTCATTTAGTTGGGTTATATACTGACTAGCGATCTTTGACACTTAGAATTGGATGAAGTGTCCTTGAAACGTTAAAATCAAACATCGCGGCTCGACCCAAATGACACACTCGTCATTCAACTCAAGTGTTTATTTCTCACAATCTACATTATTTTTGAAGTAGTGTTTTACTCATTGTCCATTTACTAGAAAAGTGGAGCTCTTGTCCTTATTCTTGAGCTTCACAGCCCGATGTTGAGTCATTCACACCGCCTCGAATGGCCCACTCCACTTTGACTAAGGTTTTTCAGGGAATAACTTCAACCTTGAACTAAACAGCAACACAAGCTGGCCTGGCTCAAAGGTGTGTGGGATGATATGCTTGTCATGCCACTTCTTCGTCTTCTATTTATATAACTTGGCATTTTCGTAGGCGTGGAGTCTGAATTCCCCAAGCACATGCAACTGACCTATTCTTTTCTTGCTAGCCGATTCAAGATCAAGATTCAACTTTTTTATGGACCAATAGGCTTGGTGCTCCAATTCCGTCAGAAGATGGCATGCTTTTCAGAATACCATACAACATGGAGAAGTCTCTATTAGTGTCTTATACGCAGTTCTGGATTCCCACAATGCATCATCTAACTTTCCAGCCCAATCCTTTCATTGTGCATTATCTACAAAGTTTACAGCATCCGGGTTTGCCCAACAACAATCTGCAATATAATCATTATTGAGCCCAAAAGCACACGCAAGGGCACGTGGTCACTCAAGTAGTACAACGACTCTTTCGAGCCAGATTATCGAACCCAAAGGACTCCAAATCAACAAATAACATTTCTCTTATGTCTAAACTAAATTTACTCGAGTGACAAATAATTTTAGAAATTCGTTTATAACTACTAATTAGACACTATCAAAAATTAATTACTTTAATTAAAAGGTTTCAAACAAGAAAATTTCACAATTGGAAAAGGTGCTCCAGGGTTGTAGCATAGATCGATCTCTGGTATAATATTGATTTATACTAGTATTCGACGGGTTAACCTCATTATGGGTTCGTAAGGTTCATTTTACGATCATGATCTCTCGACCTCTAATCGCCTACCCCCATTGATAGCCTAACTACATCGTTGAGCGGGGTTAGGCATGAACCAATGACTAAGCATTAAGCATTCATCTTGCATATTAACCAAGCGTGGTATATAAGTATAAGACTATCCTATATACGAAACATTCTAGACTTTACCCTAGAATGAACACACTTCCCACATTCTTTGGTCTATCCCTCTATTTGTCTTCCGAGTTCAAGAGCAGACAATGAGTTTATTTTAATGTTGATCATGCATTAAAATAATTAAACAAGAATGCAAGCACAAATCATAAGATAACCCTACTCATACTAGAAACAAATTGTATTAAACCAATAACCGTAGCTACAACCCTAGAATAAGGGACTTTAGCTACTGAAAACACAAAATATTCTCAAATAATGTTTGAGGATCATACAAGGGTTTACCAAAATGTAAGAGTAGAAGAACAACCCTAGAAGGTGACAGCCAAATGGCCCAAAATATTGTGCTCCCGTCTTTTTTAAAATTGATAATGATAAAAATAACACACTTAAACTATTTATAGTCTAAAATAAAACACGTGGCCAATTTCTGGTGTCCAGGTCCACGACGCGGACATGTTCCCTCGCCTATAGTTGCACACAGATGAAACCTCTTCGCAACGTGCTCCCATCGTGCACTCCACTGTTAAGTGGAATTCCTTTTCTGCACACACGTATTAGCTCCGCGACGCAGAAATGCTCCCTCATAGTGTATTCTCCAGCTTCTTGGCCCTTTTTCTCCGCAACTACGTCTTCTATTTTCCAACCTCTGACTAGGTGCCCTATTTTGGCTCGTTCTTCTTTGTTTTTCACCCTGAAACATCTACTCATATTGGTTAGAAGAAGCGACATCAAAAGACTCTCAAAACTTAATTCCGACAACGAAAAATGCTTTCAACTTAGCTATATATATGGGATAAATTGGCTAATAGGTGCATAAATACGCCCAAGATCACCACCCCACACTTACAGCTTTGTTCGTCCTCGAACACTTCCACACTTTCAAACATACGACGACTCCACTACACTTCCCCTAATAGCATTTCAGCTTTGGCCACAACAACTATCATAGCTTCACACATCATGATAAATATTATGCATTCATTAGGACGACTCGAGCAAGACCATCTAGCCTCAAGAATAGACTTTTATAACGCAGCAAACTCATGCACAACTTTTGGATCCACAGATATATCAGTCGTCAGACCTTATTAAACATGTGCCCTTACGACAAATGAACACCCTGATTTACTCACACATAACATTTTCATACAAAAATAGGTGTGGGAAGCAATTTCGCTCACACTCTCGAAAGAATTCACATGCCACAACCAATGAACCAAAGGTTTTCCCTTAGTGTACTACCTCACTACTTTTGAGAATATTGAAATTCAAGATCAATTAGGTCTTTTAAGGGTTGTAATGCAGGCTAGGGGACCGGTAGGAACTATGTTTCAGATATAAATAGTGACTGCATTCCCAAGCGCTTTAATGCAAAACAAACTTCATTTTTGGACCTTTTTTCAATAACCTCCTCCTTAAGCTCCTTTTCTTGGAACCATTGGTCCCTTGTTGCAAAGCATTTACATTCACCTCTTCCCACCATTTTCATTCCAACTTCATTCATCAAAGTTTATTTATTTATTGATTTTTTTTATTTTATTTTTATTTTTTTACAAGCTAAACTTATGCTGGGGCTTGCCATTGAACTTCCGTTTCCTTCATTTACATTTACATTTACACAAAGCGCTTAGGATTTTTTGGATCAAATTTATAGGCCATAGAAGGAATGGGTATTAGATTCAAAATAGGCTACCAAAGAATAAGTTCAAGGCTCGAAGGGGTTAACTAGGGATATACATCAAGGTGGGTACAGGAAGGCACAATCAAGGCTATCAAAAAATTGCCTATATCACTTCCCAAATTCCTTATCCTCTTTTTTCGCTATGCAGACACACCGGGCAAGTTCTGGGCCTCAATCAATAGCAAGGAATGCACAAATCTTACACACTTGGCACACATTCAACTCAGAACTGGTCACTATATACTACTTCCCAGTGACTGACACAAATCATACGCCAATTAGAGTCACATAAAAGAGCCTACATGTCTCAACACAAAGTCATCCAATGTTTTCAACTTTCAATATAATTCAAAGCAGTTGTGCAGCCTTAGCCAAAAGCCAACCTTATCGAAAACTGCCCTTAAGACGGTCATCATCTATCTATCATAGGGCGGCTTAACTTAATTATGACACTGACTCAATTCTAAGGAACAAATTTTTTTTCTACTGTTCAATGGGACTGTCCTTGGCTAAAGAATCGAAAACAACTACCAAGGAACCCAAAACAAAATAACAAACGCAAACAAAAACTATTTACACAGATATAGTCGCCACCCCACATTTAAAACTCAACACTGTCCACAGTGTGACATAATTCAAAACGAAAGCAAGGTAAGGCGGGTGGACTTCCCTGATCATTCATCTATGTCGGCATCACCGTCGGTGCCCTCAAGAGCCAAAAGGCCACCCTCCTCTGCATCAGAATCGGATTCACTATCCGACATGGTTCACCTCTTGTCCTCATCAATTAGAACATCATCCCATACGGGCTCCAAAAATGCAAGTTCGAGTCCCAGCAATGCCTCATCAGGTTCATTTAGAGGGTACTTCGTTGCAATTTCGTCCAGCTGCTCCTGACTCGAAGCTCGGCATCCATTTCTATGACGCAACATTTCCAATCCTAACATGCGCGCCATGATCATATCATCCCTCATATTTCGCTAAGCGGTAGTGAGGATGGGTCCATGCATGTTCTCTGGCCCCTTTGTCTTTGTGACATCTAGGGGTGTGGTGAGCAAAGGTGCCATGTATTCCACGCTCTCCTCTGGAACTCTCGCTCGCCTGCACAAATTAGTGATTAATCCCCTAAAAGCATATCTTTGACCTCGATGTATTCTAGCCTTGCGCATGGCCGATTTTAGCACCGCTCCTACATTGATGGGTAGGTCCTTCATTACAGCATAAACCAAGCATACTCGATCTCTCGTCACCTCGGTAAAATGCAGCCCTGGTATCAATCAATTCATGATAATTTTTAGCCACACCCGGGCTTCCCGATTCATGTGAACATAAGGATATGACTGGTGATAGCCACAGTGCCTATGCCAAATCCATTTCGCAGTGGACTGCGCCCCACACAAAACATGTCGAATCTGTTGATTTTGTGGACTGATATTGATCCCCGTGAGCATATCAGAAGGAGTATTTGTAGTCCCTAAGATTTGATTTAGCACTGCAGGTGTCAGAGGGACCTCCACTCCCCGCACTGTCACAAAGTAAGAACGGGCATTGGGCTTTCAATTTGCGTAGAATTCCCGCACCACACTAACATTGCATTCAGATGGATCTTGAAAGATGAAACCCATGTGCAGCTCTTGCAGGCGACGCATAATGTGTGGGAACTCCCTCTCTAAGTTGACATCATCAAGTATCACATCCGAGAAGTACTTGGCTTCTATGTGTGATTTGTACCACTTCTTGCCCTCCGATGTGATAGCCTTGGCCCCGTAGCACTGAGTTTGTCCTCTTGGGACTGTAGGTGCCGGGGGAATGGTGGTGCCCATTCTTACTCTTTCACGGCTGCTAGACGCCACCGCTTTGCCCGACCTTTGTGTGCTAGACATGGTAACCTGCAATCAGACAAAACTCATCTCAGTTAGTGAGACTCAATAATTGAGGGCCACCCCACACCTACTCTCGAGTACAACTTCACAAACAACACGATACTCAGACTTCCCAATGTCATTTTCAGCATATGATTCACACAATTCACCCTAGCCTAAACATACAAACCCAAACATCTCAGATTCTACTCAAGAATTCGAACCAACACACATTCTTCTATTTCAATCACTTCCCTCATCACCAAGTTGCTACTCAAGAATTAACAACCCCCCATTATTTATTTCCCCATACAAAATTTTCCTCATTATAATCATCCCATCGAACTCCAACAAATTTTTCCATCAACCATAGCAATAAATAAGCAGAAAACCACAAATAGGCAACAATTTAAACATATCACAATAACTCATCCATCACGCGCATAGATACTAGCCCTAACTGTCGTGAATTATCCCAAAGAAAGAAATAAAAGAGTAGGACACATACCTTGCGTGCTTAGACCCACAAAAAGTGATGAACTTGGGGAGAAATTTCCACTTCGCGACACAGATTTGTTCTTGGATGGAGTTAGGGTTGAAGGGGAAAGGAGAAGAAAGCAATTTAAAATAGAAAATGGGGTTAAAGGGATGGATTTGGGGAATAAAAGGGAATGGGGGTCGGGTTTTTACCCAATTAGCCGGGTAAAACCCAACTTTTTAATTGAAAATACCATAAAAACTCACCAGGTCTGCGACACAAAGCTGTCGCGGACACGCCTTGTGATTTTTTTTCGGAAAATGGGAGAATTAATAAAGAGTGGGAACAAGTCCGCGACGCGGTGAAGTCGCGGACTCCACTGGTTTACTCGCCCCATTTTTATTTTTATTTTTTAATTTAAATTACAAATTACAAATTTTACGATAAATGAAATACCTTAGAACTAAAATTACACTAAACTAACCTATTAAAACAAACTACAATGCAAATATTTTCAAAATCACAAAGTCTTGGGTTGCCTCCCGAGTAGCGCCTAATTTAACGTCGCGGCACGACTCAGCTCCTTCTCATTCATTGCTCAACTCCATAATTTCTTCTTCTCGATCCACTTCTTGTCCGAAGTAATGCTTCACCCTCTATCCATTCACAATGAACGTGGATTTCTTTTCTTCATTCCATAACTCTACAGTGCCGTGGTCGGTCATGCGCACCACCTCAAATGGTCCGCTCCATTTTGACTTCAACTTACCTGGAAACAACCTAAATCTAGAGTTAAACAATAATACCTTTTGCCCAGGCTCAAAAAGTTGAGGCACAATATGCTTATCATGCCATCGTTTAGTGTTCTCCTTATAGAGCTTAGAATTTTCATAAACATGGAGTCTGAATTCCTCCAATTTATGTAGCTGGCCCATCCTTTTTCTCCAGGCTAGTTCTGGGTCCAGGTTCAACTTCTTCATTGCCCAGTATGCCTGATGTTCTAATTCAACTGGAAGGTGACACGCTTTACCAAACACCAAGTGATATGGAGAAGTCCCTATTGGTGTCTTATAAGTGGTCCTGTATGCCCATAATGCATTATCAAGCTTCATTGCCCAATCTTTCCTTTGGGCATTCACTGTTTTCTGTAGAATCTGCTTCACCTCCTTGTTTGACACTTCTACCTGGCCATTAGTTTGAGGGTGGTATGTTGTAGCTACCTTGTGTTTGACTCCATATTTAGCTAAGATATTCTTCACCACTTGATTTATGAAGTGCATCCCTCCATCACTGATTCTTGCTCTAGGAGTTCCAAACCGAGTAAAACTGTGCTTCTTTAGAAACTTCAACACCACTTTAGAATTATTGGTCAGCAGCACCACTGCCTCAACCCATTTTGACACATATTCCACAGCCACAAGTATGTACAGATTTCCATTCGATGGAGAGAATGGCCCCATGAAGTTGATCCCTAAACATCAAATATTTCAACCTCCAAGATGTTATGCAAGGGCATCTCATGTTGTCTAGAAATAGACCACATCCTCTGACATTGATCACAACTTTTCACATAACCAGCAACATCTCTAATCAAAGTAGGCCAGAAAAAACCTGATTGGAGCACCTTATGCACAATGCGCTCACCTCCATAATGACCCTCATATGCAGACGAGTGGCAACTACTCCATCACTTATCTTATCTCGGACTCAGGCACACACCTCCTCATAATTTTGTTCGGCCCTTGCTTGAAGAGATAAGGCTCATCCCATATGTAGAATTGAGTATCATAAATAAGCCTTTTCTTTTGGTGTGTGGTTACACCCGGTGGAAACAATCCTCTAACCAAATAATTAACAATGTCTGCATACCATGGTAGTTGGTCACCTCTAGCGCCAGTAGTTTTTCATTAGGGAATTCCTCCCTAATCTGATCTTGCTCTCCCACATGTGACGAACTCTCCAATCTTGACAAGTGGTCTGCATTTTAGTTTTCAGAACCTCTTCGATCCTTGATCTCGATGTCAAACTCTTGCAGCAATAGAACCCACCTGATTAACCGTGGCTTTGCATCCTTCTTGTTGAACAAGTACCTGATAGCTGCATGGTCAGTATAAACAACAACTTTAGTACCTACCAGGTAAGATCTAAACCTGTCAAAAGCAAAGACCAAGGCTAACATTTCTTTTCCAGTCACTGTGTAGTTGGTTTGGGCCGCATCTAGTGTTTTGCTTGCATAATATATTGAGTGAAAAACCTTCTCTTTCCTTTCCCAAACACTGCTCCCACAGCCATATCACTTGAATCACACATCGACTCAAAAAGAAGCACCCAATTTGGGGAAGTTGGGATTGGAGCTTCTATCAGCTTTTTTTTCAAAGCTTCAAAAGCTTGCATGCATTGCTCATCAAATATAAATTTCATCTCCTTCTCTAGGAGACTGCACATGCGTCTTGCAATCTTAGAGAAATCCTGTAGAAATCAGCATGACCCAAAAAACTTCGCACCCCTTTAACATAATTGGGGGAGGTAGCTTTTCAATTACTTCAACTTTGGCACGATCAACTTCCAGCCCTCTCTTTGGCACCTTATGACCCAACACAATCCTTTCCTTCACTAGGAAATGACATTTTTCCCAGTTTAGGACGAGATTAGTTTCCTTGCATCTACCCAACACTTTGTCTAAATTCTCCAAGCACTTGTCAAAAGACTCCCCAAATACTGAGAAGCCATCCATGAATATTTCCACAAAATCTTCAACCATATCATGAAAGATAGCCATCATGCATCTTTGGAAGGTGGCTGGAGCATTGCATAGCCCAAACAACATTCTTTTGAAAGTATATGTCCCATACGGGCAAGTGAATGTATTTTTCTCCTGGTCCTCTAGTGCAATCACAATTTGGTTGTATCCTGAATAGCCATCTAGGAAACAATAATATTCTTGTCCAGCCAACCTGTCCAGCATCTGATCAATAAAAGGAACCGGGTAGTGATTCTTTCTGGTGGCTTCATTCAATTTTCTGTAATCCATGCATATTCTCCATCCTGTCACTATCCTAGTTGGAATCAACTCATTTTATTCATTGGTGATCACCTTCACGCCTCCCTTTTTAGGCACACACTGAACTGGGCTGACCCACTTGCTGTCCGAAATTGGATAGACAATACCCGCATCTAGCCATTTGATCACCTCCTTGCGCACCACATCTTTCATCATTTGGTTTAGTCTGCGCTGCGGTTGCACAATTGACTTGTGCCCTTCCTCCATGAATATCATGTGCATGCATAAAGTTGGGCTGATGCCATGTATGTCCGCCATCTGCCAGCCTATCTCCCTTTTTCTCTTCCTCAATATTTTTAGAGATGCCTCAACCTGCAATTTGGAAAAAGCAGAAGAAAGGATTACAGGTAAAGATTCATTGGCACCTAAGAATGCATACCTGAGATTAGAAGGGAGAGCCTTTGACTCTAACTTTGGTGCTTCTTCAATCGACGGCTTAGGAGGTGGTCCCAGGACTATGTTTAATGGCTCTACAAACTTGCGAAGCATACTCACATTCGGGACATTTAGGACATTAGCCAACTCCTGGGCTTCAACATCTCCCTCAATGTCTTGCCCAATTAACACTTTCTCTAAAGGATTTTGGGCTTCAACATATTTAGATGCCATTGCCTTATCAATGACTGCAATTACAGACAACTCCTCATATATTGCAGGCAACTTCATTGCCTTGTAAACATCAAATACCTCGACCTTGTCATGAGCCCTCATTGTTAGTCTACTGGCCGCCACATCAATTAATGCACCTCCGGTTGCTAGAAATGGGCATCCCAAAATAAATGGGACCTCTGGGTCAGGTTCAAAATCCCAAATGACAAAGTCCACGGGGAAAATCAGAGTTCCCACTTGAACCAACACATCTTCAATAACGCCATATGGCCTTGACACCGAACGGTCCGCTAACTGCAACATAATGGTTGTGGACTTGGGTCTTCCTAGTCCCAATTTGAGAAACATGGAAGTAGGCATCAAATTGATACTTGCGCCCAAATCTCACAAACCTCTTGCCTCAACACATTTGCCAATTTTTATCTGAACAGTGAAACTCCCTGGATCTTTCAACTTAGTTGGGAGCATATTTTGGATCCTAGAACTGCACTCCTCCGTGAGTGCTACTGTTGCATACTCAGCCAATCTACTCTTGTTGGCTACCACATCTTTCACATATTTGGCATACTTAGGAATGCCTTGCAACACATCAATCAAAGGCAAGTTAACATGTACCTGTTTGAGTAGTTCAATAAACTTACCAAAACATTCCTCCTCCTTTTGTTTTTTGAATTTATGTGGGAATGGGGGAGGTGGTTTTGCTTTTGGTTCCTCATTTACCCTTTGTTCACTTGGTTCTGCTTCATCTACATGTTTTCCTTTTTCTTCAGCAACTTTTGCCTTTGGCGTCAACTTCTCCAATGGACAACCACTCCGAGTACTCATAATATTTACCTGCTTCGGGTTCGAGTCGGTATTTCCTAGAAAACCCCCTTGTGGTCGAGAATTTTGGGCACTAGCAAACTGCCCAAACTGCTTCTCCAAATTTTGAGTCGCCAATTGATTGTTCTGAACATCTGCTGCCAATTTAGCTTGATCCGCCATGATTTGTTTTAGGATATCCTCCATACTTGTATCACCTTGCTTGGTAGCCTGATGGTTACCATGGTTTTGCTGAAGGTACTGTTGTCCACTACTATGTGGTCTGTATTAGTTCTGTCCTTGATGTTGGTTTTGATTGCCACCCTATGGAAAGTTTGGGTGGTTCCGCCAACTCGGGTTATAGGTATTTCCATACCTTTGGTGATTTCCTCCTCGTTGAGCATTACCTACAAAATGAACAGATTCTGGGTTTGCTCCACATACCTCAGCACTGTGATCTCCACCTCCACATACTTCACACCAAGCTTGTGGTTGATGTACCATATTAAGTTGGGATGGTTGTTGTCCTAGTGACATATTGTTGAAATGAGTAGTCATCATATTTTGCATTGCTGCGATCTGTACCGACAAAGCTGTCACTGCAACACTCCAACAGTCTTCTGTACAACCGGTTTAGCTCTTTCGCCATTCCACTCAGGGTTACCCTGTGAAATTCTATCAAGCAATGTAAACAACTCATCATATGTCTTCTCCAAAGCTTGTCCACCTGCAGCATAATCAAGTAATTTTTTTGTGTTTGGTTCCAACCCTTCAATTAAGGTATGGACCAACACTTCGTTAGCTTGATGGTGATGTGGACAACTTAACAGTAGGGACTTAAACCTATCCCAAGCTTGATACAAGTTTTCCCCTCTTTTTTGTCGGAAGCTTAATATGTCGCTTCTCAACTTGGCTGTTTTACCGAATGGAAAAAACCTTATAAAAAACTTTCGGGCAAGATCATCCCAAGTTGTTATAGAATTTGCGGGCTCAGAGTTTAGCCATCTTTTTACTTCCCCAACAGAGAAAAGGGGAATAATGTGAGCCTCACATAAACAGAGTTCACTCCGGTTGGAGTGTATGTGTCACTGATCTCGAGGAAATTTTGAATATGCACTCATGGGTCCTCATGAGATAGACCAGTGAACTGCCCGTTTGTGTGCAGTAGTTGCACCATGTTCTGCTTCAATTCAAACCTCCCACCAGGTGCAGGTTTCTGAATACTTGAGGTAACATTGGTGGTCTGTGGGATTGCCACATCTCTCACTTTCATTTTTGCCATCACTGTAGGTGGGTCTTGATCCTCCCTTTCTTTTGAAGTTTCTGGTTCACTAGCCACAAGAGGAACAGGATAAGTCAGTCTTCTTTGCCTTCTCCGGTAACGAACAAATCTCTCCGGTTCAGCTAGAGGCTCTGCCAAGTCCTGGTCGTCTTCCAGTGTGAAAACCTGACACAACCTGCGAAATGAAGAGCCAAGATCAAGTTGTCAAAACTTGTACAAATAATTTAGACACTCAAAAATTAGATATATGCCGATTTTAAAGTCCCCGGCAGCAGCGCCAAAAACTTGTTGCGCCCAAAAGCACACGCAAGTGCATATGGTCACTCAAGTAGTACAACGACTCTTTCGAGCCGGATTATAGAACCCAAAGGACTCCAAATCAATAAATAACAATTCTCTTATGTCTAAACTAAACTCGGGTGACAAATAATTTTAGAAATTCGTTTATAACTACTAATTAGACACTATCAAAAATTAATTACTTTAATTAAAAGGTTTCAAACAAGAAAATTTCACAATTCAAAAAGGTGCTCTAGGGTTGTAGCATAGATCGATCTCTGGTATAATATTGATTTATACTAGTATTCGACGGGTTAACCTCATTATGGATTCATAAGGTTCATTTTACGATCATGATATCCTAACCTCTAATCGCCTACCCCCATTGAAAGCCTAACTACATCGTTGAGCGGGGTTAGGCATGAACCAATGACTAAGCATTAAGCATTCATCTTGCATATTAACCAAGCGTGGTATATAAGTATAAGACTATCCTATATAAGAAACATTCTAGACTTTACCCTAGAATGAACATACTTCCCACATTCTTTGGTCTATCCCTCTATTCATCTTCCGAGTTCAAGAGCAGACAATGAGTTTATTTTAATGTTGATCAAGCATTAAAATAGTTAAACAAGAATGCAAGCACAAATCATAAGATAACCCTACTCATACTAGAAACAAATTGTATTAAATCATTAACCATAGCCACAACCCTGGAATAAGGGACTTTAGCTACTCTTAACACAAAATATTCTCAAATAATGTTTGAGGATCATACAAGGGTTTACCAAAATGAAGGAGTAGAAGAAGAACCCTAGAAGGTGTTAGCCAAATGGCCCAAAATACTGTGCTCCCATCTTTTTTAAAATTGATAATGATAAAAATAACACACTTAAACTATTTATAGTCTAAAATAAAACACGTGGCTAACTTCTGGTGTCCAGGTCCGCGTCGCGGACCTATTCCCTCGTTTATACTTGCATACATATGAAACCTCTCCACGACGTGCTCCCATCGCGCACTCCACTGTTAAGTGGAATTTCTTTTCTGCACACACGTATTTGCTCCGCGATGCGGAGATGCTCCCTCGTAGTGTATTCTCCAGCTTCCTGGCCCTTTTTCTCTGCAACTTTGTCTTCTATTTTCCGACCTCTGACCAGGCGCCCTATTTTGGCTCGTTCTTCTTTGCTTTTCACCCTGAAACATCTACTCATATTGGTTAGAAGAAGCGACATCAAAAGACTCTCAAAACTTAATTCCGACAACGAAAAATGCTCTCAACTTAGCTATATATATAGGATAAATTGGTTATTAGGCGCATAAATACGCCCAAGATCAATCACCACTTCCACATATTTCACACCATATTTGTGGTTGTTTTACCAGATTTGCTTGGGCAGGCTATTGTCCCAATGAAAAATTGTTGAAATGGATGTTCATCATGCTCTACATCGTAGTAATTTGTGCAGTCAAAACTGTAATTGCATCTACTTCTAATATCCCATCAGTCTTTTTCACCACAAGTTTGGCTCCTCATCCATTTCATTCAGGATTTCCCTGTGAGATTCTATTGAGCATTGTGAACAATTTAGCATAAGCCTTCTGCAAAGCTTGTCTTCCCGCAATTGAATCAAGAAAAAACATGGTGTTTGGTCCCAAACCCTCAATGAAGGTGTGAACCAAGACTTTATTTGCTTGATGATGGTGTGGACAACCTTACAGTAGTGATTTGAATATGTCACATGCATTATATGAATTCTCCCATCCTTTCTGCCTAAAACACAGTATCTCGCTCCTAAGCTTGGTTGTTTTCCCATATTGAAAGAACCTTATCAAAAAAGTTCGCACAAGATCATCCCATGAAGTAATAGAGTTTGTTGTTTCAGATTTCAACCATATTCTTACTTTCCCTAATAGAGAGAAAGGGAACAAGGTGAGTCTCACATAATCTAGATATACTCCAGTTGGAGTGTATGTCACTGATTTTGAGGAAGTTCTGAATGTGCACTTGTGGGTCTTCATGATATTAGTCGGTAAATTTTCTATTAGTGTGCAATAGTTGCACCATACCCTGCTTCAATTCAAACCTACCACCAGCTGGTGGTTTCTGAATACTCAGAGTAATATTAGTTGTGCATGGGATTTCTACGTCTCGAACAGTCATCCCTGCCATTGCTACAGGTGCAGCTAGTTCAACCTTTACTACTGGTGTTACTGGTTCGCTACCAACTTGAGCAACATGCTAGGTTAGTCGTACTTTATTTCTCCAGTAATGAACAATTTTTTCCAGTTCAGCAAGTATCTTTACCATTTCCCATCCATCTTCCAGCTTGAAGTTTAAACACAATCTGAAATACAATAGCTAAGATCAAGTTATCAACACTTGAACAATAAATTTAGAAATTAGTTGAATTAAATAATTCCTAATTGTAAAGTCCCCGGCAGTAGTGCCAAAAACTTGTTGCACCCAAACGCATACGTGATGTTTGCGTAATCAAGACATAACTTCTGATGCAAGTGTCTACGATCGTACAATAGTTTAGTAACCCAACCAAGGGTTGGTATCGTTCCCAAGAGAGTGGTTTTGAGAATTAATAGAAAAATAAAACTTAGTTCTAACTAGTCGTAGCTAAAGACATTAACGAGTAAAAACATTGTCAATTAAAGGGGGACACAAGAGTGTCAATTAACAATTGGGGTTTTTGTCCCAAGTAAGGTAAAAACATCAAAATAAACAAGGGTTTCTAAGTAATCAGAGGGGATCCTGGGATGTGACGGGAATACGGGTTAAGCTAGATTATTGGGTACATGGTTTCGATAGAAGATTCATAGAGTAATTGTGACTAGGCTAGACTTTAAGGGGGATAAGCTCTCTCTCAAGAAACTTACCCCGTTTCAAATGCGTTCCTCTCGGACACCCACTTGCCGTGTGAAGACCAGCCTACGCCTTAACCCACTCACTCTCTCGAGCTGAGTGTGTGGACATGGGACTAGGGTTCACTCTCTCGAGCTGAACCTCATGTCGACCCACTCACACTGGCCATCAATTTAGTGGTCTTAGTTTTACGACCTCTCTCTAGCAAGCCGAAAACCCATAAATAAACTTGTATTAGCAACTACAAATTCATTAAATTCATCCACAACCACTAAACAAAATCACAATAAAACTATGAGCAACCAAGACCCAACAATTATCTTAACCCATATTCGCTAAATCACATCCCAAGAGTTGGGGTTTTTAGCCACACATCAAGAGATAGAAATTTATACCTAAATGAGCTTGCATTCAAATGGGTATGAAGATTTAAGTCTTGTTACATGCCAAGAGTGAAGAATCCAAAAGACCCTAGTCATAATCCTTGGAGATGAAACCCTTTTTTTCTTCAAGTATTCAAAACCCTCTCAAACTAAGAGCAAAAATACCAAAAAGTACTATTCTATATGAAAATTATAATAATTGTTCGACTCTTAAAACTACAACTCTAACTAGTATTTATAGTTTTCACAGATTTGTGCTGCAGCAGATCATTCAGCGTCGTTAGTCGGAATCTCCGATCAACTCGGCGATTCGCCTTTGATGTAGTTCATCGCCGTGTTGCACCAGCCTTCAACACCGTCATGCTCTGGGTCATTGGGCGACATGGTACTTCTTCGCGGAACTTCTCGGCGATGCGCCGACTGCTCCCTATCTCCGTAGACTTGATCCTTTCCTTCAGGGCTCAGTACACTGGAACAAAAGGCGAAGTAAGACCCTTCGGCGACTCGCCAAGTGGACTCGGTGATCCTCAGGCCTTCATTTCTTCATTCTTCTCAGCCTTGTTTTATTAAAAAAATTTATTAGACTGGTTTTAAGAGTCGCCACTTAATTTTTTAAGAAAAAATCAAGAAAACTATTTTTTCAAAAGATTAAAACAGAAAATCTAATGAAAATACTAGAGAGGGTTTGGGGTTCATATTAATGCTCTAGGAAGGGTTTTAAAGCATCTAGAACATCCGCTAACATGCGATTATCCGGTAATTAACTATTTGACTATTTATTTTAAGAAAATAAGCAACTTAATTAAAATTGAGAAAATAACAATTTTAAAACTTAAAATCATTCTGAAGGGGAAGGAAAATATTATAAGGGCATTAATTAAGTGAGATATCTCAAAGTAATTTAAGGAAGAAAACAAATACTTTTTCAACTTTTAGGGAAATATAAGTAAATCGATTTAAAGGTGGTTATCTTTTAGGGAATTGGTTTAGGGAACAACTTAGAATTAACTAGCAAATAATGGCAATTAAACAAACATAAGACATAAGTAATAAGGAGAGAGATTTGGGCCCAAGTCTGGTTTGTTGTCCGCTTGAGCCAGTACTTGGGTCTCATTTCAGTTTTGGGTCCAAAGGCCCAATACTTAGTACATGTCCTAGACTAACAAAATAGTAATAATTAAAATACAAGGGGGCTTAGGACCAAAATAACAAAATACAAATCAAAGAAAGGGATGGCCTTTGGGCCCGATTATGCCATATATATAACATATACACTTGGTGTATATTGCAGTATATCCTCGTATTTCAACTCCAATTTCCTGTATTTTGTTTTCGACACATGTATGCCGAGTTCTTGGACTTATTCTTTGGTTCCCCTTGACCCAGTTGACTCAACAGGAGGAAAATTGGGCCTTTGGCCCAATTCGGAGATGCAAGGAGGAAAGAGTGCATTATGGACTCATATACATGCAAAGAAAGTAAAAGAAAAGATTAGAAGGCAATTAAAACCATTCACTTTATTCAAAAACACATAATAGGGGATTAGTGAAACTCTAAACATGTAACAAACTAATAAAAATAAAGACAACAATAATAAATTCATAAGCTGCCAATAGGCGACAAAATAACTAAAAATAATACTAACCAAACTTAAGACCCCAAAATAATAATAATAATAATAATAATAATAATAACACTAATAATAATAATAATTTAGCATACTAGCTAGTCACTATCTAATCTTATACAAATGTCATTAAACAAGATGAGCTCACACACATGCTAATGAAGGGATTAAAATTATTCAAGTTGGTCATTCTTAAAGCAGGGAGCAATAACTACTCAAAAGAAAAAGCTAAAATGCATCTCATTTGGATTTAACTAAGCGCAAACCCCTCATTTATTTCAAATAAACAAACTGAAAGACTAAATAGGGTGTAATCGAATTACTGGTAGCTTATGTTATATTTAAAGAGATCGGCATACTATACACATGAAAGACTAACAACAATAAATTCATGCTTCAAGTAATCATAAGAACAAAACTCGAACTTTAGCTAACTAAAATATTAGGCAAAAAATAGTTCAGACTGTCAAAACTGGTAACTCTAGGCAGCGAGATAATCACCCTAAGCAACATGAAGAATGGAAGAAAGGGATAGCCAAATACCAATTGAGTTGAAGCTAACTTAGATACATACAATAAAATCTCATTTTTTAACTTGTTTTTAGCGTGAAAATGATGAGGATATATAAGTAAAAAAAAAAAAAAACTAATCAGCATAACAGAATACTTTGACAGTGAGAATTTAACACAAGAAAAATGTTCCAACAACTTGAAACAAATAGCTTTCCGACTCATCTTAAACTTAACTTTAACCCAATCAAACTCATCATAAGCTAACTAGGCATGAAAGATAACAAGGAATATACCACCAATATTATTAGAAATGAGATTTAAAAAATGCAAAATACTAACAGATAGACTAAGATACTTAATTCTATACATGAAAGCGCAAATATCACGAAAACGAAAATAAAGCAGTAAACAACTCGACTCGTACGACTTCTACTAGCTGAAATAAATAGAGAATGAGAACAATCTTCATATTTTTAAAACAAAAAACAAAATCATGACCTACCAACCCACAACCAACTAGACGAGATTAATAGCGAGATAAGAGACCTTAAATGGGAGAAATTAACCCGATATAAGATGGATTCATCAAGACTTCAAACAAATGAAACTAAACAACTACATTTGACTTGCGAACGAGCTACACCACAGATTTACAGTTGATGACCAGTCAAAAATTGCAAAATTCTAACACTCAAATTCCCTATACAACCCAGAATCATACGGTCATTTCATCAATTGAATGAAAAGATCACTAAATCAAACCAGAAAATCAAGCAATTCTTAACTCACGACAATGAAAACAAAAATCAGAAAAGGAATGTTACCTTTTCGGGGGCAGCGAACTGGAACCGACGAGCTTGAGAGCGATTCCACCACCCCAAGGAGAGATTCCGGCAGAAAAATCAATATCCGAACCAGCAGACCTAGAAACTTTAGCTATAGGGATATTATCTTCCTAACTTTTTCTTTTTGTCTACCTATGTTCTAACTTTGTTTTGTTTTTACTTTTCTCACTGTTTCTTTTATGTACCACTTTTTTAGGAAACCAAAACTAAGAAATCCCTCCCTACTACTAAGAAAGAAGAGAGTTTATATAGAGGGAAGCTAGGGTTCAGTTTTTTGGGGGAAAAGGGGTGAATAATCGAATAAGAATAAGAGAAATTTGAATTCCAAATTAAATTCTTAAAGGATAAGAGCTCACTGTACGAATTCCTCCACATTCTTCAACAAATTGCAACAGACAAACAAAGGGAGCCGCTCGATCTCGAGAAAAGGACGAGCGAGGCGTTGAGATTACTCCACCTGGCTGCGAAGGATGAAATAAAGCTAGTCGTACGAGCTTCGTACAGGTTGAGGAAGACGACGCGCGAGTGAGTTGGTCTGGATTTGGGCTCGTTCTTGCTGGACGCGATTTTCTGGGCTACTGGCTCGTTTCTGGGTTTGCTCTTCGCGTTGCTGGACCGCGAAGGAACAAAATGTATAGAGATAGGGTCACGTGGGTACTGTTTGCTGTTGTATTGTATGTATGCACACTGTGGGTATTGAATTGGAATTGGGAATAAGATTAAAGTTGGGTTGGGTAAAAGGAAAGGATTATAGGTATTTTAGTATTGCTGATTGGGCTGCTGATAATGAGTGTGAGGGAGTGGGCTGCTGCACATAGAAAAGGGCCTAAAACTTGACTATAAATTGGGTCTGAAGGGAGGTAAAGGAGTAGCTATGTTCATAATAGGAAAATAGTCACATGGGTTTCAAACTTAGGCAACTTAAGTTTAAAACTTGGCCAAATTGAGTTTAATTGGTTAATTCGGCCAAAACTAATATAAGACGAATAATATCAATTAATTATTGAGATTCTTAATATTAACGAAATAAAATAATTAATTTAATTATAAACTAAATAATTAAAAATATAAACTATTATATAACTAAACTAATTAACCAAATATTTAATTAAAAAAATATATTTTTTGAGACGATTTTCAAATATTCATCAAATATACTAATTATATAAAACATATTTGTCATTTAAAATTTATAAAATGACTAAAATTACTTTAAAATAAACTTGAAAAATATTTGGACTTTTATAAAATTAGTTATTCTAAATCGTTTGAAAATTAAGGAGCTCAGAAATTAATTATTATCGGGGAGGGTCAAAATTGGGTGTCAACAAGCCTTTTCGTTCCTTTTTGCGACGTAGTGTCCATGCTTTCCTTCAAACATCAAATACCTGAAACTTAAGGGTTTTCATCAGATATTGAGATAAAATAAGCATTTGAGGAAACAATTTCTATTAAAATATAGCCCTAAATGAGTCCAATTTTTGGACTCATCAACACCCCTAATTTAAACTTTTGCTTGTCCTTAAGCAAACTCAAGTTCAACCGTTCAAATGGGTGTCTCGAACAGTGCTACACAAGAGTCAATCATGTATGCATACAACAAGACTCAATTTACTTATGCAAAGATCAAATGTGTACTCAAAGATTCAAATTTGTGACTCACCAATATCAACGAATCTCATACTTACAATACTTGCTTCAAATGCAAGTTCAAGCTCAACTATAGTGTTCAAATAACCTCACACAAAGAATGATTCCATATTCACACAATGGCTTCACAGTTTAAAGCTTTGGAATTAGATGCAACACTCACACTCACAAAGAAGAACATAATGCATAATTTCACCCATAGGTTTGCCTGTATTTTCCAATCAACATTTATTTTGACTTTCTCAAGATCACAAAGGTCTTAACAAGGCTTGTAACGGGGCTGAGTGTAAAGGTATGGTCATTTAGGCTCCATGACTTTCATTCTCATGAAATGTGGTGCTCACAACACTTCCTTTTCTTTTCCTTCATCAATCTCTTTAGTGCTAATAAGTCATCCTATTATTCACTTCCCGTGACTTGTTTGGAGACCCCATTTCTTTTGTACTTTATTCCACAACTTTTTTTTTTGTGGAGGGGTTCCATTTTTCTCAAAACCATGGGTAAGAGGAGACTTTCCTTGCACTTCTTGACTTGCCCCTATATTTTCAACACACCCCCAACTTAGGCTTTTGGCCTAAGTTGGCTATTCAACTAACCACAACTTCATGAAGATTATGGGTGATGGATAGAGAAAGGTCATTGCTTTCATCAGGTTTCTTCCAAAGAAAAGGCAAATGCTCAAAGGGTGTTCAAGAGAGAATCACACGCTCACAAGGTAGGTAACAAAAGAGGTATATGTCAAATTGGCTCACACTCGTAGAAGTTGCCTAAGATCATATCAAGAGATAGTATCACTCAGTTGACCGGACCAACGGGGAAAATTCTAGGATCTATCATGCATAGTTCACAAGTAAGCTCATCACACTAGGCATTGACACTATAAGTCAAACAAGACTCCACACTTTTGCTAGTGTGCTACGGTCATCACAAGAGAATCAATTTGATAAATGAATAATCACAACGAGATGCAAAGAGTTCACATATTGTCTATGCAACTTCATTTGGCCTCATCGTAGCCGCGCATTCATGTTCGTTCGATTGTAAACACTATTCAAGTCCTCGGCATTGATCGGGACCGAGACTTAAATTTTGCAAAAGAACAGCCACATTCGACACACGAGAGGTGGCAATAATTTTCGGACGGATCAAAATCATTTTGCAATTTAAAATAAAAGGAGCCACAAGCTCAAACATCCACAAAAAAGCAATATTAACACAATTTTTAAAATAGAACAACCTAGATATATACACAAAACACGACAAAAGTACCACACAAAATGTGTGGGCCTCACCCCACCATAAACAAAAGCATTTGTCCACAAATGCAAATAACAGAATAACCAGACTTTAGAATAGAGAACGACAGAGAGGGAGGTAGAGAAAAATCATGTCGAGTCAATCGCTTCATCTGTCTGGGAAATAGTTCCTGATGTGTCAGCCTGGAACTTGATAATTGCCCCTAGAGCTTCTTCAGAAGATTCAGCAACAACTGACTTACTAAGATTGTCCAAGTCATGAGTCGCCAGAAAGAAATGGATAGCTGTGAAGAATCCACGTCTCCATGATGGATTAGAGGGGTCTCGAGGATTTGTTCTCTTGCTGGCACTGGGCTTCTTGTCATCATTATCTATTTTGGGAGGATTTGTTGCCTTTGTATTTTTCCTGAAATTTTTCTCTCTTGTTTGTCGGGGTGGCATATCTCTTCCAGCTACTTTCGGTTTAGCCATTTCTGCAAAGCTTCGAGAAAAAGTTAGAAAGTATTCAGACAAAAGCAAGGCAGTTCAATTGCAAAATCACTTCGCTGAACTAGTTGGCGAAGCGTGCAGCTACTTTGGCGGTTCGTCGAGTGCAGTGCATAGAGAATACAAGGGTGCAGACAAAGGGTAAACAATAAGTCTTTCGACGAGTCGCCGAATGCTTTTGGCGATCAAAGGCTTCTCGCCGAAAGTTACAGAACTAAACATTACGTATGGCATTAAAATAATGACGAAATGGGAATGTTAGGCGAACTGCCGAGCAGTTTGGTGAGCTCGACTTAATTCGCCAAATGGCTCACATGCCTAGTTTCAACCCATATTCTTGAATCCAACCCTACAACCCCCGAAAATAAAATTAAGGCATGCACAACTCAAATTAGACTTAAACCCAGTGACAATCATGCACAATCCATGATTTTCATCCAATTTAAAGTGCAACCTTCAAGAATTAACTATTTAATTTAGTACGGGAAATATTTGCGAACCTAACAGGGAAACAAATATTCTAATCCTACCAGATAGGCCCAACACACATCATCAAAGTAATGCCATTTCATTTGAATACAACTTTCGAGGAAAGGAACGCGGAATTTGAAGTACCAACCTTTTATGCCAATCAAATGGATATTGAGATGCTAGGAAGCAATGTGATCGAACTCGTAGCACAATTCGACACTAAAAATACTCTAGAAATGCAAAAAAATAGGAGCTAGCGTGCGGGTGTGAGTTTGGGAAGACAAAAAGTGAGGGAAAGTGAATGAAGTTGAAACTTTTAAACCTTTGGCTTGCAAAACCATCCAGTTTTCTCCCGTTCAGCGACATTAGTCCCGATCGATGATCTATTCAGCATAACGCCAAATAGTCATTTACCCCGCCGAAGTTTATAGAACCTCCATGTTGTGTGGGAGTCCAAACGGCGGTCTCTGTTGGGATTGCCGACACGATCGACGGTTCACCCATAATTTCCTATGCTCGCTGAGTTTTACAGACTCCAATGCAAGATGATCTTGAGTCTAACGGTGGTCTAGTTCAGAGTCACCAAACCGTTTGGGGATTCGTTGATTAGCTAGACCTGTTGATCGCCAATTTGCACTTTTCATTCACTCTTCACACTTCCATCTGCACAATCAACACACCATTATTTTATCAAAGCAACATAAAGCAATAAAGAGTTTTGGGTTGCCTCCCAAACATCACCTTAGTTAACGTCGTGGCACGACGCAAATCCATCTTCAAACCTCATTCTTAAGGTTAGCCATAGTATCACTCGGCAAACCCCCTTGCCGTCTCGGATTTAGGTGAGACGAGATATGAACCAACTTGGTTTCTAACTGCTTGATTGAAACTGAATTGGAGGTGACGGTCTGGCTAAGTGTAGATACATCTTATTTCATGCCTTTTAGCATTTTGTCTGACCCTTCAACTTTGTTGAGGATACGTGAGAGCATATCCTCAGACGTACGTCCTTCTGAATCCCTGGGTTTCTGGCGCTCATGGGGAGGCACATATCTGTCCTTCTCCTCATCTTTCCAATTCGGATTACGGTCCCTCCATTCACGATCTCGGTCCTTCCAGCCTTCGTCTCTATCCCAACCTTGGTTACCACCCTGCCTTAGGTAATTTGAGCGGTAGCCACCGCCTTGGTTGGCTAGAAAATTTACCTCCTCATTATACAAGGCTTCAAACTTCATATCTTCAGGATTAGCACACCCAACCCCCACATCGCTGACACCACAGGCACCGGCCCCCATGACATTTTTGGATAAAATTTCAAGTTGCGTCATGATTTTGGCCATGTTCTGGTCTCTCTCATTGTTTTTTTCAATTTGCTCCTTGGATAGCTTGAAGGTGAGAGGGGAGACTTGGTCCTCACAAGTGTACCAAGCTCTGTTGATGGTTGTCATGCCATCTAAAATTTGGGCTACTACTGCATACGACTGCTGCATTAAGCCTCCCGACGAGAGTTGGTCGGCGACACTTTTGTTTACCGAGTCCAAACTTTGGTATAAGTACTGAAGTAGCACATTATCATGCAAACCATGGGTTGGGCATTGTAGCACCAACTTTTTGAACCGCAACCAAGTTTCGTGCAGAGGCTCTCCTTCCAAACACTTAAAGCTCTGGATGTTATCCCTAAGTGACATCATCTTTGAGGGAGGGAAAAATCGCACTTGAAATGTGGTTACCAAATCCTCCCAATAAGTGATGGATTATCGTGGCAACTCAGCTAGCCATTTGCACGCCTCTCCTATTAACGAGAAAGGGAATAGCCTCAACCGGGCCAACTCCTGGGAGATGTTTTTAAAAAAGAATGGTCCGCACACATCTACAAAGTTTTGAAGATGCTCGTGAGGATCCTCATGAGCTAGTCCGCTGAAAAGTCCCTTTAGTTGCAAGAATGGCAACATGGTGCTTGTTATGTGGAACACTGTGTTTCCTTCGGCTGGGAGTAAACGGATGGCTCCAACACCTCCATGAGATGAGAGTCATTGATGTTGGACTCTTGGACATCGTTGAGATTACCGATGTCGTCCTGGAGGCCCACCTAGCTACCATTGCAACCGTTAACACTCATGCTTTCTGAAATATTCACACAAGCAAATAAAACATAACCAAAAATTAGGTGAGTAAACTACAACTAAGAAAAATAAATATTCTACTAATCTAAAAATTCTCAAGTAACACCACTCCCCGGCAGCGGCGCCATTTTGATGTTTGCATAATCAAGACACAACTTCTGATGCAAGTGTTTACGATCGTATAATAGTTTAGTAACCCAACCAAGGGTTGGGATCGTTCCTAAGAGAGTGGTTTTGAAAATTAATAGAAAAATAAAACTTAGTTCTAACTAGTCGTAGCTAAAGACATTAATGAGTAAAAACATTGTAAATTAAAGGAGGACACAAGAATGTCAATTAACAATGGGAGGTTTTGTCACAAGTAAGGTAAAAATAGCAAAATAAACAAGGGTTTCTAAGTAATCAGAGGGGATCCTTCGGATGTAACGGGAATACGGGTTAAGCTAGATTATTGGGTATATGCTTTCGATAGAAGATTCATAGAGTAATTGTGACTAGGCTAGACTTTAAGGGGGATAAGCTCTGTCTCGAGGAACTTACCCCGTTTCAAATGCGTTGCTCTCGGACAGCCACTTGACGCGTGAAGACCAGCCTACGCCTTAACCCACTTACTCTCTCGAGCTGAGTCTGTGGACATGGGACTAGGGTTCACTCTCTTGAGCTGAACCTCATGTCGACCCACTCACACTGGCCATCAATTTAGTGGTCTTAGATTACGACCTCTCTCTCAAGCAAGCCGAAAACACATAAATAAACTTGTATTTACAACTACAAATTCATTAAATTCATCCACAACCACTAAACGAAATCACAATTAAACTACGATTAAACTATCAGCAAGCAAGACCTAACAATTATCTTAACCCATATTCGCTAAATCACACCCCAAGAATTGGGGTTTTTAGCCACACATCAAGAGATAGAAAATTTATACCTAAATGAGCTTGTATTCAAATGGGTATGAAGATTTAAGTCTTGTTACAGGCCAAGAATGAAGAATCCAAAAGACCCAAGTCTAAATCTTTGGAGATGAAACCCTCTTTTTCTTCAAGTCTTCAAAACCCTCTCAAACTTAGAGCAAAAATACCAAAAAGTACTATTCTATATGAAAATTATAATAATTGTTCGACTCTTAAAACTATAACTCTAACTAGCATTTATAGTTTTCACAGATTTGTGCTACATCGGATTATTCAGAGTCGTTAGTCGGAATCACTAATCAACTCGGTGATTCGCCCTTTGGTGTAGTTCATCTCCGTCTTGCACTAACCTTCAACATCGTCGTGCTCTGGGTCATTGGGCGAAACGGTACTGCTTCGCGAAACTTCTCGGCGATGCGTCGACTGCTCCTTATCTCTGCCCACTTGATCCTTTCCTTCAGGGCTCAGCACACTGGAACAAAAGACGAAGTAATACCCTTCGGTGACTCGCCAAGTGGACTCGGCAATCCTCAGGCCTTCATTTCTTCGTTCTTCTCACCCTTTTCGTTCCTTTTTGCGACGTAGTGTCCATGCTTTTCTTCAAACATCAAATACCTAAAACTTAAGGGTTTTCATCAGATATTGAGATAAAATAAGCATTTGAGGACACAATTTCTATTAAAATATAGCCCTAAATGAGTCCAATCTGTGGACTCATCAATACGCAAGTGTACGTGGTCGTGCAAGTAATAAATTAGCTCTTTTAAGAGCCGGATGTCGTACCCACAAAGACTTAAGATTAGGTTATCCTTGATTCTTCCAATAGCTATCAATTAACGCAAGTGTTTTCGGAAAGAGTGATGTATTTTATTCTAAATGGTCAATTAACTCAATACTGAATTAAACTAATATGGTTCAATTTCAACTTGGATTCCAAACAATGACTTGGAAATTCCAATAGTGCAGCCTGCTTTAGATTCATTCATATTATATAATTTAACAGACGTCAACTGGTTATCGAATCACTGATTACAGGGTTAAATGTATGACTATTATCTCCCGACCTCAAAACGCCTACCGTAATTAACAGCCTAACTACATTCTTGAGCAGGGATCGACTGAATCAATTACCAAGCATTACACTTTCATATTGTCTATTAACCAAGCAAGGTCTCTAGGTATATTTCTATCCAAGATACAAATCAACCCTAATTCTAGAGAAGATCATGCTCTTTTTATCCCACGTTCTATCCTCATATTTCTTTTTCTGAGTTCAATTCAGACAATAAGTTTATTTCAATGGTGGTCAATCATAAAATACTATAAGAGATATCTCTCCAAGTCGTTGTTCTCCAAAAACCTGAAAAATAATAAATAAAATAATAAAATCTAACTCTATTTATAATTTGGGAAAACTCAGCAGAAAATTTGCACCATGTCTGCGACGCGCCAGTGCGTTGTAAATTTTTAATTTCTTGAACTCCTCTTCTTGGTGACGTGGAGAGGATACACAGTATTCTGTCTTGACATCTTCAATGTGGAAATAATTAAATCCCTCTCCGCGATACGAAGAGGATACAAAGCTGGGTTTTCCTCATTTTGAACTTCTTCTTCTTCTTTGGTATTTCGTCGGTTTTTCTTTCACGCTTAAACCCAATCCTCACTGCATGTACTGCAACTTTTTTGCCCATTCTCCTCTTGTTTCCCAACATACAAGAACTAATCATATTGGTTTATTATAATGCATTAATCATGATTCGACACTATCAATAATTAATGAATTTATCCTCAAACTCGGTCAAAGCATAGGTGTTATTTGGGTCCTAGGCATATAAATACGTTCAAGATTAGAGACCACTGAGTATGTGTTTACAAACCCACCTTCGACACCAAATACATGTACTTAGTGCACCACATGTATGCCTCATCCCCTTGTCTTTATTTTTGTTTGATGTCTTGTTGACAAGGCATTATTTTTGTGGGGGTAGATGGTGGCTAGATTTTGTTACCCAAGGGTTTTTAGTCGTGTTTCTTTTTCTAAAGGTGTAGTTTTTATTGAACTAACATGTTTAAAATTTTAGGAATGTTGTATAAGTAGAAGAAATTAGGATGTAGTTAAGGAAGTCAATGTTTGTTATTGTGTTTTAAAATGGAGATCCCTTCAAAAAAATTGTGTAAATTGTGATCGCAATATAAATATGTGAACAATGCGGATATTTGTTTGACATGGTGAAAATTGATATGATAACAAGTTTTTAAGCATGACCATTATCGTGTTAGCTAGTAGTCAACAATGTAACCTTGTGCCATTGTATGTGAGTTACAACTACTTAATTCTTACTAGAGGTAGCAAAATGGGTCAAATATATAGATATCCGCTCTATTGATCCATTTTAAAATGAGTTGGTTATCTACTCATTTAAAAGTGAGTTAACTATAGATCAACTCATATTATTCATCATAAAATATGGGTAACTCATGGATATCAACCAATTGCACTCTCAAAATATACACTTTTTCAACCTCACACCTCAACTTTCAATCCTAACTCAAGTCTCGGATATCAATGTCTAATACTACTCCAAGATCTGGCTCTTAATTCTTGATTTGTGACTAGACTCTTGACCTTGATTCTAGACCCAACTCTTGGGACGAGAGTTGGGGTTAGATCTCAGCGGAAAATCTTATTTTTCTACTATTGTATTGACTTTACTTCAGTCTATTTTCAGATTTTCTCATTCAACATTATGTTTAGTTTTATCCAGTTGTTTCGGTCAACTACTTTACATACCGAACATTTCATGTATTGAGGTCATTCGATGTTGCATCGTCTTATGATGTAGATTCAGGTACTCATAACAACAAATACATCATTTGGATCACATTTATCCAGCTTTTGTGAGACCTCTTTCCTTTCGAAAGGCTCCAATTAATCTAGAGTATTGATAGTGGGTATATGTTGTTAGCCCAATATCCAGGTAGTTTGGGGTCTTGTCCCGATAACCTATCTTCAATATGATAGAAGTTTTATAGACGAGTTACTCGAGTTATAACTTTCAACATTATTTTACAAACATATAAATATTTTTCAAATTTTTAGATCTTAAAATAAAGTTGTTGAGTTTGTATTATAAATTTATTGTATGCTCATTTTTTTAAAAGCTTCCACATATGCATTATAACCTTCAGTATAGTAACAAGTCAAGTGAAGAGCTTATTTGGGACTAATAATAATAATAATTCTGAATGCCAGTCACGCCAAAAATATAGGCCCGAAGTGTGACATATGATCATCCCAAAACCATCTCAAGAAATCCATACTCAACCACCTGGAAAAATAGTAATTATGTTTGTTGTAATTATTGATACTCTCTTCCCTATGAGACCCATTTTCTGAATTCCTTACTTCTTGGTATTTTCCAGTTGTTTCTTCATTTCAAATAGGTAAATTACACAAAATAGATCGAAATGTGAAACTATTTATTCATATTAGACTTAATCCAAACTATTTATCCTTAATGGACCCAGGGCCCATACTATCTACCCACTTATCCCACTTTCTCCTTTCTTATTTCGCGCAAGATGTCAGCATCACTACTATAAATTAATCATCTATGATACTCCGTCGATATTTTGATACCATATCCATATCATATAGGACTGAGCTTAATCCTTTGTGATACTCCGTCAGTATATTGATACCTTGTCGGTATCATATAGGATTGGATTTTTTTAAAGAAATAAATAAGAAACAATTAAGAGAAGATTATTAAAATCACAATATTATTTATTAAACTATAAATTAGTAGAAAATATATTCTTTGTGATACTCCATTGGTATATTGATTCCATATTGTATCATATAGGACTAAACTTAATCCTCTGTGATACTCCCTCGATATATTGATATTCTATTGGTATCATATATGATTAGACATTTTTTCTAAGAAATAAATAAAATACAATTATGAGAAAATTATTAAAGTCACAATCTTATTTATTAAACTCTAAAATTAGTAGAAAATATATTTTAATATTTTTTTCTCTTTTTGCAAATTTTTAAAAAATTGTATCTAAATTATGACTCTTTTTTAAACTGTTTTAAAATTAAAATATTGAAGAATTGAAACTACTTTCATGATACCATGATAATATATAGATATATCGTAATGGTATCATGAATGATTGAGTAATCTCATCGAAAGACTGAAACAAACCTCAATGAAAACACTGTTTAGTTTCATTGATACCACAAAAATCTATTATACTTTGATGGTATCAAGGAGGAGGAAACAGTCCTTCAATGAAGACACTACTCAGTTACTCTTTGATACCATGAGAGTCTATTCATATATTATAATATACTGTGATGGTATCAAAGAGGAAAAAATGATGAACGCTAATGTCAACATGAATAAAAATAGATATATGTCATTTTTAAATAGTAAAAATTTTAGGAATTCCATAGTGTGAGTAAAATACATCCTATCCCTACTCTTTTTGTAATTACAAAAATCTCTTAAACTCTGTACCTTTCGGATACATAAGTTGCCATCTGGATACATTAATTCTGCCCTACAATAAGTACCGGTTTGTTGCGCTGAAATAAGAATAAAAACTGACAATCTAATTGAATCCCATAAATTATGCTTACATTTCTTCATACTGTTAATCATATAGATGTTAATCCTAACAGGTTGAAGACATTCAAAATTCAAATTCCTCCCCCTTGTTCATCGAAGAAACCTTTCAAAATGATGAAGAGATACAAAGCTTTGATGCGTGCAGTTATGTGTGTTGAAGGTGGGAAAAGGGACGCACATGCTCTTAACATGATTGAATAAAAAATTAGTGATTCCTGTTATATATCAGAATTGGAGATAACAAATTATATAGTTGATACAAACAGTTCAGATGTGAAGGTGAAGCAAGTGTACAAGGATAAAACAATTCTAGTGGCTGTAATGACAAAATACAAATAGATCATAACTTCAATTTTTGAGTTAAAAGAACTGATAACAAAAGGTACGTGACCAGAATTATTGTGTTGTAATACACTTTTTTGTTATTGAATGTGTTTGTTACTATATTAGCCATGATACTTTGCTAGCTACCACTACATTACTAGTTTGTCGCATATGTGTTGAATTTTTAGATATGTGTATCAATGTGTGGTTAATATAAAGTATCAGGTACATGTTAATTCGTTCTTCTTATTTTTTTTAATGTATCATTATAGAGGCATGGGTAATTAAGACACATATGTATGAAATGTATCAGTTAGTTGATATGTATCTGACACATGTAATTTGTTATGGACAATAATATGTTTCAGACACTAAGTGTATTTATGGTCCATTAAGATTAGTGATAATCATATATCTTGAACTTTTTTTTTGGAATGATACATGAAATAGTGCTTCTTTTTAATGTATCTGGTACAACTGCAAATATGTATTAGTGTGTTTTTCGGATGACTGTTGTTGGAGATTGAAGGTATCTGTTAGGAAAAATTCAGATATATTCAAAGTAAGGTACTTCAATAATGAACATAAAGGATCCAATGTCAGATAAGGACGATTGGTTTGTTTCAAAATGTGTTTTGGAATAATTGTCTTGCCACCAAGATATAAAAGGATGCCTGGACGACCAAGAAAAAGAAGGAAGAAAAATCCAGATGAAAAGTTAACCACAAACATAAATTGTTGTAGACGTTGTGGATAAGAAGGTCTCAATCGAAGAACTTCTACTTTCTTTTCGAAAGATGATTGACGAAGTCTTTATTTAAAACATTGTGATGTTTCAGATTAGTAATTTTCAAATGTAACATTTCAATCTATAGATTTTCCATTGTTACAAATATATACATTACAAAGTACTGTTAGCTTAT